>MU866220.1:0-79186 GCA_033296915.1 Triangularia setosa | reverse complement strand
ACCTTCAATATTGTGGAGGGCATATGTGGATGAAGTGTTGACTTGCAGCTATTCAAGGGGCAATCTGTGGATGGCCCCTGCACAGGAAAATCACTACTATAACCCTAACCCATGGATAGGGTGCGCAAATAGAATGGGGGGGATGCGCATATAAAATGGGGGGGGATGCGTAAATAAAATCAGGGGGGTGCGTGTGGAGAAAGTCCCTTAAAAAATAGCTGATAGGCCTTAAAATATAGTTTAAGGACCTTTAAAGATAATCGGGAGGCTTCGCAAGATAGTCGAGAGCCCTGTCTACTATCTTTTAAGGTCTTTATTTTATGTAGTAGTCTAACGTTATATTTTTTTTCCTTTTTTGACTCCTCAGTCCAGACACACATATTGAGCTCCACTTTCAACATCCAACCCCTTATAGGTATATCACCCCCAACACCCAACTCTTCTTGCCCATCGCTTTTCCTACTACGAACAAACACTGAACATACGACGAGTGGCTCAGAGCAAGCAAAATATTTGATAGACCATAAGCCCACCATTTCCCGAGGCAATATTTACTCGATGAATCAATTATCCCATTTTGCCCGCTTTCATCAGACAGACCCCTTTACTTCACACCAACAAACCACCAACTTGATATTCATCTTTGACCTCGCTATTTTAGAGCCATTTGACCACCATTTTCCCCAACCCACCTTGCCGCCCCCCGATGACTCTTCTCCCTCCAATCCCTTTCCACCCTCTAAATCTGGCACCCTACGCCACCATCTCCCGCCACCTTCAACCCTTCATCGAAACCCACGCATTCTCCGTCTCCGTCCTCTCAACCGACACCTATCCCCAACCCTGCATGCCACCACCGCTACCAATAGCAGAAGGGGTCGATCCCTATATCTTCAATCATCACCATCACTGCAACGAAATGGCCGGGCTCATCCTCCCCCGGTTCATTGATCTGTTCTCAGGAAAAAATGAGCACAAAAGGGGATCCATCAAGACGCTGCGCTATAAGGGCGTGCTGCCTGAGGTGAGCAGAAGCAGTAGCACAAATTCCAGGGGGCAAGGGAGGAAAATGCAAACAAACAGGCCTACACGATCGCGATGGGTGAGGCTTTTTGACTTCTTGTCGTTGTGGCGGTGGTCAAGAAAGCAGTAACAAGAAGGAGGAGGTGACAAACAACTAAAGATCAAGTTGATGATTAAACCATTGCACGTGCTGGATTGGCTTGAAGGTAATGACCCGGGCAGAGCTACCTACTTTTTACAAAGGCGAAACGCGCTGAGGGAGGTTAGATTTGATGAGGCGTTGCTGCTGGAGGTCACCCGGGGAGGGGGGGGGAAGGGAAGGCGGACGGTGAGGGGTGATTCGGCAGTTACAGTTTGGGGGGCTGGGGTACTGGCGGAGGATGAACCTGGAAGGGTGGGGGTTAAAGTTTGTGCTGGGTGGGCTGGAGGAGAGGGTGTTGGAGGGTATGGAATTGGACTTTGAGGCGCCGGGGAGGAGGCTGATGGACTACAGGGGGCGTCAGAGGGAAGAGTTTCCTAAGACGTTGGTTGATTGTGCTGGGAAGCTGAAGGGGTTTGACCGAGCTGGGCATTTACTGGGGGGACGACCATCCGTGGAATCAAAGTTTCGATCCTGAGGGTTTTATAGACAAAGGGGAGGAGAAGGGCGGCTTCAACGCAGCTCTATATAAAATTTCCAAATTGCCGGCGTTACAAAAATTGGAGCTAAAGGGGGGGGTTTCTATCTTGGGGGGGAGCTGTGGACGAGTCTCCAGAAGAAGAGAATAATACGTGGCCATCTTTGGAGTACCTCGGAATTAACATGATCTCCACCAACACCTGACGGGAAATGGTACTACACAGGGCGTCCCGAACTCGGTGGAACGCGATGATGGGTACTGGGGAAGGAGCGATTACGAAGATAGCGGGACTGAATATGACTCGGACGACTCGGATGCCAAAGACTGGTTTCCCGAGTATCAATCGGACAAGAAAAACGGGATGGTGCCCGCAGCACTTTTATCGGCACATGTCTGACAACGCAACGTTGGTGCCGTTAATGGCGGGCATGGTTCATGCTACTGCCATCACAAGGATGCTGAGATTGGAAATACATGGAGATTGATTGTGGGAGATATGAAGCGCAAATGGAATTCCACTATCTGGGTCTCCTCTCCGTCACATTTGTCAGCACCAACACCAATCCGACCGACAAGGATTTCTTTAGACGAGGTGGGATTTCCAACAAGCCGCGATGGTTCCTTTACCTTGGGCCCGACTCTGCAAACTGGGAGATTCCGTCGGAGGTCAGAGATGCTTTTGCAGAGATGGTGGGCGAGGGATGTGTTTTAGTGCGGCGGAATATTCGCGGCTCATCGAATAAGCAATGGTTACCTCTGAGAGAAATATTTAACTCAGTGTACCATATTCCTTACCTATTCCACAGAGCCAACCGCTCGGCATCTGGGAGAGCTGAAGTATCAAAGTCTCCTATATCCCTTATCCCTGAAAGCTGGTTTTGAAAGGACCTGGCAAATAAGCACCACGAGAATCGTATTACTCTACGGTTAGCTAGGTAACCAGGCGGCCGAAGGTAAAACCCCAGTCTATCAAACGAGTGCCCAATATTCATCAGAGACGCACACACGCACACACACCCACCACACACATATATATGCATATACGCTTCTTGAACGGAAGAACCAATATTATCATAATCACAAAGGTATCTCCCAGATGTATTTATGCTCCTGTCGATACTCCTTATATTCGACTTTTTCCTCTTCTCCCTTGCCATCCCTCTATCCCACCCTCAAATAATCTCCCCAAAACCTTCCACACCATAAAAACACCAAGCCACACTCAACCCCTTTATTGTTGTTGTCTGCTGCCTGCTCAACATACATACACACACATATCCACTCTCTTCCCTCTCCTCACTCCCAAAAAATAGATGTTTGAAGAATTAAGATATACACAATAGTAATAGTACAAGACTATTCTTCTCAAAGTCTGAATCAGTAGATAAGAAGCGAACAAAGTTACCAAACAAGAGAACAGAAAAAGAAACCAGCTGCTACGAATTTGGGCCGCCCTCTGAAAAGATAGAAGAGAAGAACAAGGGGACCGCCCATGAGAGAAGCGGAAAAAAAAGGGAGCCGTGGCTCCATCGTGCGCCACCTCCAAGGTATAAACGCCTGATGACATCGGAGAATTATATATATAAAAAAAAAAAAAAAAACGCTGCTTCTGGGTAAGAGTTGAAATTTTTTTCCATACCCGCATTGTTTCATGACTGCGTTGGAAGTATATGTTGTTTGGTTGGCGTATGAAGTTGCAATATATGTACGTTGATCTTGTTTCGCCTTATTGTAGCACCCGGTCGTGAAGAATGTCGTCCCTGTTTTATATATATTGCCCAGAAAGAAAAGGAAAAACTGGTCATGGACACGTATTAGGCTTTGCCGGCGTCCTTAACGGCCCGCATCCACCTCTCCTCTTCGCCGTTACCGCCGACGACACGGGGTGCCTTTTGGTCTGATGTCAGGTTGAGAGCGGCCTGAACGTCTGCCATGTTCTTAGCACTGAGCAGCGTCATCTCATTCCTGAGAAGACAAGCTACGCCAGCACGGATCATGATGGCATCGCCTTCAAAGACATAGACATCCCATAGCCGAGTGGCTTCGTCCAAGGCGAGTTGGCGAGTGAAGAGCGAGGTAAAAATCTCGGACAGGTACGAATCTGGGTCGTGGTCAGGGAGGTTCGTCAGATGATCGCAGAGGTTTGGTGCCTTCTGAGACAAGGTCTGCAACAACAGGTTATAGGCTGATGATTTGGCTCCAGCGTCGGATGCATAGAAACTGAGCGGCAGGCCCCGGTTAAGAACATTGGCAAGTGCAATGAAGGCATCCACAGGGGTTGGGAGGTTGAGAAGCAACAATGCTGCGATGGTCTGCCTTGTCGTTAGTATGACCCCAAAAGCTAATCACGCAAGATAAACTCACGTTGCACCCAGACACATAGCCAATGTCACTGCGGTACATGGAATACGCCTTCAACACATCCACCAAACTCTGGTTGAGCGGGCCTCCAGGCTGAAAGATTCGAAGATCTGGCCATGTCCGGTCCTGGACATCCCTCCTGATCAGATCAAACCAGGCTACGGCGCGCGTGTCTTCCATGCTTGCATGTCCCGACTTTGTCTTCGCTTCAGCATCGCGAGCACGGCTCAGCGCAGCGTCGAAAGAGGTCTTGGTCAGGCCGAGATCGTTGCCAATCGCCTTGGTCCAGACAGCTCCTCGACTTCGTGGTGCGATTCCTCGCCACCACATATCCCTGGTCCTGCGCTCACGAACGGCCTCGTTCCACCGAGGCAAGATATCACGCTCCCAGATCGCCATCATGCTGTTTGCTGCGATATCACGGCACTCGGATCGGACCCGCTTGGCATCCTCCCGACGCCTTTCGGCTTCCTGGCTCTGGGCCATCATTTTCTGGTATTCCTTCAAGTGCTTGCGTTCCTCAGCAGGATCCTTGGGGGGGAGCCACGACGGGCGAGTGCGAGACAAGACGGCCTCTTTTTCTTTGGAGATGGGCAATGGGTCAATCATGATGTTGGATCGTCGAAGAGGGGGCAATTCGGCAAATGCGGACTTGACCCTGGGCTTCGCATCGGTCTCGGAAAGTCTTCGGGCAGTTGGCATTGAGCCTGTGCTGGACCGCTGGGCTCTGTGCTCCAAATCTTCGGCATGCTCCTCGAGCTTTTCTGTGAGGGCTTTGGCGTCGGGGTTCAGGTCGTTCAAAACCAAATTCCAGCTCTTGGATCTCGTTGTCACTGGGCTCGACACCCTACTAGAGGCCGCAGAACTGAGCGTAGAGAGAGCAGATTCCGATTTCCACATGGGCGATCGGAGGCACCCTTGCGCCACGGCAACTGGAGGTGTACCGTTTCCAACACTGCGCACCCTCTCTTTGGGAGTTCGCTCTGGGGATGGCGCTTTCGAGGAGGGCTGGCTTTTGGCACGCTCACTGGGCGGCCTGGGCGACAGAGGAACATTGTCCAGAACAAGGCCATCGGGAATGTCATCTCCGTCGTCTTCGTCACACTCCAACTCGAGTTCCAGCGCCGACTTGCGCTCTCGGTTGGACTGCCAGCTGCTTCGTCGAGGTTTCGGGGCAAGATTGGGGTCTCGTGGGGCGAGCGTGAGCCCGGCTGGGCTGGGACTTCTATGACGTGCGGTCAAGCTCAAAGCAGGGCGCAGGGCGAGGTTGCGCATTGGTAGAGGGCTAGTTTGCGGTTCCGGCAAGGGCCCAAGACTGTTCACGCGGCCATTGACACCCCGCAGGCTGGTGCTTTGCAGAGGAGCGATGCTCGGGCGAGATTTGACTGAAGAGGCGGAATCCCGCTTCTGGCGTGTCCTGGAGGATTCCCGAGAGCTCTGCAATCGTGGCGTGGAAGCCGACATAGGCCGCTTCGTAACGGACCGCGAGTCGTAAGGATTTGTAATGTTCTTGGCGTCAGATAGCCGTCGAGGATCGATTTGGCCATCGTCAAGCCCAATTTCTTCGAAGTGGCTGACATCGGCAAGCACACTGCAGTCGTCCGAGGTAATGGAGCTGAGAGAGGAGGATTTCGACGATTTCGAGGCCGTCATGCCAGGAGGAGAACCTGGACCGGGCAGGGCGGCATCGTGAACGGGTCTCTCATACATCATCATCTTGGCATGATCCACCAGGAGATCGATATCGATGCGAGCCTGGAGGTTTTATTGTTTTGTTTCCAGAAACTGAGAGTAGGGATGCGACGGGAAGCGTTGCAGAGCTGTCGTTTCGGAGCCAACCGCTGGACTGGCGATATGGCGCACGGCGTCTGAGCGGCAAACCCCTGAATTGCCGAGCAGATGTCTCACGAAAGGGTTTGGTTCGGCAAGCGATTGGGCGATAGCAATAAACAAACGTGGCGCGCGACTCGGCTCGGAACAAAGCAGCAGATCGCGATATTAAATACTCTGGTACGCAGGATGCTGTGAACGATTGAATTTCGTATTATGCGAGGATGGGTGAACGACGGTCGGGGTGGTGCAGTGGTGGGATGGATGGTGTAGGCGGCTGCGGTAGCGGAAGTGGTAGAGTGACAACCTGGAATACTCTGTAGCGAATGTGGTGTGGTGTTGTTCTTGTTGGCTATGTATGGAAGGGAGGCCGGGGGGTGGGTATGAACGAATGTCTGGCTGGCCTAGAGATGGACGGGCCTGTTGTTTGTGAAGAAAAAAAGAGCGACGTGTCGAGGAGTGGTCGAGAGAAGAAAAAAACCGAGTCAAGAGAGGGTGCGCAAATGACGAAGGAAACTAACGGCGCAAGCGAGAAGGGGGTAAGAAGCGCGGGTCCGGAAATCAGACTGCCATCAAATGTGGGGCACAGCCTATGAAAAGCTGCCGCGAGCATCTCCCAAGATGAGCTAAAATCAAGGCACAAAGGAGCCAGGAACCGGTATCTCGATTGAGAAAGTCGTGATATCAGATGCGGCCATTTCCCTGCTGTTCTTGCGATAGCGCTCCTGGCCCAATCCGGCCGCGGCCACCAACACTGATATCATCTGGACAAAAACACCGCCCACGTATACCCAACGGTACAAGCTGGCCAGGCGACGGCGCTCCAGTTCACGAAGTTATGACTTGTACTGTTTTCGCGGAACAGCGACCTGTGAGCCACTTGTGCAGTCCCGATTCAAGAAGGCATTCGGAAGACAAGCACGACTGGCTGTGGGTTGGCGATAGACGGGTCTCCCTATCGGCCACCTGCCAGCTCACCTTTTCTAAACAAGGCCACCGACAGCAGAGTTGTGAAACAGGTGAGGGTGCAGAAACATGTGGCTTGCAGCTTTACCAGGCCATTCTGCCGGCGGGCCGGATGTGGCGTCCAGATGTCAATTCTCACCACAATCTCGATGCATTTTCCACTTTGTAAGAAAAAGCGGACTGCAACTTCGCCAACAGAAATGCATCTTGAATATCTCCATTTTGTTTCTTTCTTTTTTCATTGTTCTAGAATTGTGAGATGGAGCAATCGATCGGGGCTTGGAAATGAAGGAGGGGCGCGCCTAATCTCTGAGCAAGCATGTGGCGGGGAAGACGTTGTTTGGAATTCGGTGGTTTTATGCTATGCCTGCCGGGCACAGCAACAGAACATCACACCGTCTCCGGTGCATGAACCCATGAACCACAACGCCTTTCCACATTCCAGGGTTCTCCACTGTCCGACCTCGCTGGGGGTCTTCCCCGCCTCTTCCGGTTATCGACTGACATGTCACGCAGCAACAGCTCAACACCGGCCGGTCGGATCGGTTGTTGTTGATCCTCGGGAGCTGATCTCGGGGGAGCAACCCGGTATTAACAGCAAACGGATCTGGCCGATATCACCGTCTCATTCACGTTATCCACAGTTTGGGCCCAAATATCTATTCAGCTCTTTTGGGATTGGGGGGCTGGTTAGTTTGTTTGGCCACTGTTTCGCTCCACCGGCTTCAGCTGCGTTGGCTGTCGACAGTGTTCTCCACGATGGCTTCATGCAACGTCTGCCCCGGAGTTGGCCTCCATAACAACGTTTACATCAGTGCCGGTTGTTTTATTTCTTTTTCACCTTTCCCTTCTTTCCAGCCTTATCGTGTTACCATCTCCT
This sequence comes from Triangularia setosa, assembly GCA_033296915.1. Taxonomy (NCBI): domain Eukaryota; kingdom Fungi; phylum Ascomycota; class Sordariomycetes; order Sordariales; family Podosporaceae; genus Triangularia; species Triangularia setosa. The sequence goes on along the minus strand of MU866220.1, from coordinate 71,506 downwards.
TGCCACCAAGCAAAGTTGCTGTAAAGGATTCTGTAGAAAGTTAGCTCCCGGCTGGGCAGCGGCATTGCTGCGAAAACCCCACAACCGTTTCTTGGCAACCAGTGATTCGGTGACAGCTTCATCCGTGGGCTATATCTGGGTTGTCACGTCGAGGGCGAAAAGATTGGAGACTGCGATACCATATAAATACTTTAAAGAGTAGTCAAGAGGGCCAAAAAGATAAGAAACAGGTCTTGAATGATAAAAGGTGTTTAAATAATATTAAAGGCCTATCAACTATCTTTAATACCTCATTACTATCTTTCTGGACCTTTGCTTCATGCCACGACGTGGTTGTGAACTGGTACGCCCCAGATAGACCTGTAAGTCAGAAGCAAGCCCTCACCACCATCGAAACATGTCATGTAAGACATTCGATAGGCCCATTGCCCATCTCCGAACGCTCGTTAATCACGAAAATATCTTGAACCATGCTCAATCAGTAATCATTGTCTTCGAGGCAAGATTTACGCGGCTAGTATGTGTCGGCCCCCTGCCAAAGACAGAAAGCCAGTTCTTCATCTGACAGCGGTGGTGTCCCCAAGCCAGCCCTTCTCAACCTCCTTCCAGTATAACTACTTCGCCACAAGCACCAATCCCCTAAGGGCGTCTGACAACAAACGCGGAAACTTGGATCGCCAGATTAAACTTTTGTTCAATGGCAGGAACAAACGCCTCGTCTCACTGGGATGATGTTTGGCTTCGTCGGGAGGCAGGCGCTCCAGCTCGCCTCGTCAAAGACTCCAACTCTTTGTTGCCTTGCTATTGCTTAAGCCCCTGAATGAACAGCGGCCGTCACCCTAGCTCGCACAACAACGAGCAGAGAAAAAGTGGCGGAGCCTTTGGCTCTGAATAGGTAGCTGGCGCATGCTGCCAACGACGTCACAGCATGAGATGGGTTGAAAAGGAGCACATCAACATGGAGAAAGGAGCACCCTTCGTGCCTCCTCCAGTTTAAGCTGTGGCTTCATCATGATGCTCACCAGTTGAGTCACTCTCAAGACTTCGCCTCTCCCTCTCAAATAACCAAACCCTTAAACCTCTCATCGACGACTTTCTCTCCAGAACCCAATACCAAATAACCTATCTCACACATGCAGAACAAAATCTCGAGATGTTCGCCCTCATCAACATACTCACCATCTGGCTCCTCTCCCTCTCCCTCCCCTTGACCACCGCCCAAGGCCCGGGGTTCAAGAGATTTCACGATTTCTCCAAGACTTGCACAAACATCACCTTCAATGACTGGTACCTTTCAGCCGACTGCACACCCTTCGACCCCTCCAAGTCTGTGGAAAAAGACAGCCTTGACCCTCTCGACCTGAACTTCTGCGTCGGACTCGGGCCGACTGGACTCACGTGGGACGTCTACGGCAAATTCAGTAATTACTGCAAGGACTGCGCCCTGAATACCAACTTTGGGGTCATTTTGGAGTGCGAGTGTGGTTTCTGGGACATTGACGAGACCCAGAACGTGACCTTGGATCTGGGTAAGTTTTCCGCTTTTACTTTGGATGATAGGTTTGAAGGCAAGACCCAGTTTGCTGACAAAAAGAATTTACAGACACTGGCATCGGCAACTATAACGGCAGCATATTTTGTTACACGACCGGCCCAACCAACGTACCCAACGATTTCACCACTGCCTGCTAGGCAGTGGCTGCCCATCAAGAGCATTGATCAGCAGGCAACACGAGAAGGGCAACTGGAGAGAACTGGTGGATATGGAAACAGTGGAGGAGGCTTGAGGCTCTGTTGCACCCATCATGACCAAACTGGCTTTGATACTTACCAACTTAGCTAGGCTCATATTCCATCGATGAGCCGAGATGTCTTGCTTTCTCCCCTCTAACAGGCGTCTACAAACAAAAGGCTGTTCTCTTTCTGTCTCGCACGTGTGGCCTGACCTCAACCTCGGAGAACAACAGACTAGCACCCTTCTTACCTTTTTTGCAGAGAGACCTCAACACCCCTCCTTGCTCCTCCTCCAAGCACACTCCCCTCTCAGTATCTGTTTCGCCCTCCAGCCAACCCCGGAACCTTGATTGGCTAACGTAAGAATCTCACATTTTATCACCGATAACCACCTCTCTCCCTCTCCCAGAACAGGGCCAGTAGCCGGTAGAGCGAATCATTCTCCTCCGTGCAAGATCAAGATTGCGAAAATGATAGCTGTGCCACATCCTTCGAATGCGAGTACCAAACAAACCCCTCACCCCCTTCCACAGACCGGATCCTCGGTCTTCTCAGAGTACTCCGCTTCTTGCTTGCCTGTTTTATCGCTCGTCCATTCTGCTATCCCCCATCTCGGTAGGTATCGATCTGTCATTTTCTCCATCTCGCTCTGTCAAACTTAGACACTCCGTGGGCTCTTCAAAGAATAGTCGAGGGGGTGAAACCTTTGAGATAGTCTGAGGGGGCCAATATTAGGTATTCTTTCCAATGTCTTTCGAACCTAGGTATCTCCAGGGGGGCCTGTGTTTGTTTTATGTGTAGCAAGTCTATATATCTTTTCCATCTACGACGTGTGTGCCAGGATATATATATATATACATTTATTTGTATGATACGCCGCAACTTCCCCCTAACAAAATAGAACTCCATTCCAATTAAAAAGTTTCTACCATTTGCCCTACTTAACATGAACCATTACCATGCAGGCCTTTCAAGTTTACCTGTTTTTGCCCCCTTCCCCCCCCCCCCCAAAAAAAAAAAATTGTTCCCGGAACGGACGGAGAAATGACAGGTTGACAGGGTATCAAGTACAATAAATCGCATGACCCTCTCCCACCCAGCCTTTCCCCGCACCACACCACCACAGCCAACCATGTTTCCCCCTCTCCCAAGCAGAGGATTTATATACCATGAAAGAACCAGGCATGTTTCTGTTCAAGCTCTCAAAGCTTCACATAAAACTCTCAACCGCATCTAGTCACCGCAGAAAAAGGCAAGTCTGTTTACGTTCAAAACATTTCTTCATTAACCCCATCCTAATCATCTCCTCTGATAATCACCCCTTTTTCCTCTGTCTCCCTGTCTATCAATCATCTCTATTTTGTCTTTCCTCGCACCCCTGTCTTCGTTGATGATTTGTTCATTCTTCTGCTTCATTGTCCTTGCTTCGCTTGAACCAAATGGTGAACAGCAAAACATCGCTACCAACCTCAATCGGAACGATCAACAGAGAAACGCCTCCCCCAACTTGCCTGGCTGTCGACATCTGACGAAAGCAAAAACCGGAACTTTTAAGCCACGAGACGAGAAAATGAACTCCGAATCCAAGAATATTCCGAAAATGCCCTGGATATCCACGAAAGGTGGCTGAAGCCAACTGGGTGGAAGGGAGCAGTCGTGCCCGAGAGCATGACACACCCACTCAAGTTGATTGACGAGGAAGAAAAGAGGACGGATGTTATATACAAGACTGCCCGCTCTCTCCCAAGCAGCATGATCGAAAGCGACGAGGAAAAGAGAGTGACCGTAAGCTTTGAGTTTACCACAGAAACCCCCTCAGATCACTCACTTGGCAACAGCAGCAACCTTTGCAGGCGCGGTACCGAGGCCGTTGCGGTTGCGGAAGAACAAGACACCCTTGGCGGGACCCTCGGCACCCTCGGTGGGCTCAACCCACTGGCACCACCGGGCCGCCTTCCACATGGACTTGATGAAGCCGATGGGGCCGTCCTGGACGTCGGCGCGGTAGTGCTTGCCCATGACGGGCTTGATGGCCTCGGTGGCCTCGTCGGCGTTGTAGAAGGGGATGGTGCTGACATAGTGGTGGAGGACGTGGGTCTCGATGATGCCGTGGAGGAGGTGGCGGCCGATGAAGCCGAACTCACGGTCGATGGTGGCGGCGGCGCCCTTGACAAAGTCCCACTCCTCCTCGGTGTAGTGGGGGAGCGAGGGGTCGGTGTGCTGGAGGAAGGTGATAGCGACTGTGATCATAGTTCTGTTAGCAAATTTCCTTCATCATTTCTCGAGTGTTGGGGGAGCAAAACTTACCGAGCCAGTGGTTAACCCACATGTAGGGGAGAAAGTACCAGACGAACATATTGGCGGTGCCGAACTGCTTGCAGAGGTATACAAGGATGGAGGTGGTGCAGGCAATGCCGATGTCGCTCATGACGATAGCCCAGGCATCACGGTTCTCGTACAGAGGGCTGCGGGGGTCAAAGTGGTTAACACCGCCGCCGAAACCGTTCTTCTTGCCCTTGCCACGGCCCTCTCTGTGCCTCTCGTGGTTGTTGTGGCCGGTAACATTAGTGAGGAGGTAGTTCCACCAGCCGATGAGCTGCTGGCCGAGCAAGTGAATCAGAGTAACGATGGGGGTCTCCTCAGCAAGTTCAGAGAGCTCGTGGACCATCTTGCCGAGACGGGTGGCCTGCTGCTCGCGGGTGCGGGGAAGGAAGACCATGTCGCGCTCCATGTTACCAGTGGCCTTGTGGTGCTTGCTGTGGCTCAACTGCCAGCTGTAGTAGGGGACCAATAGAGCAGAGTGAAGGAACCAGCCGGTCACATTGCAGACAGTTTTGGAAGCTGAGAAGGCACCGTGGCCGCACTCGTGGGCAAGGACCCAGATACCGGTACCGAAGAGACCCTGGAGGAACGTGTAGACACTCCAAAGGACCACACGAGCGGCCTTGTTGGGAATGTAATCGGGGGTCACAAAGTTGTGCCAAAGGTAAAAGGTGGTGGCCAGGAGAGCAATGTCACGGGCGACATAGCTGAAGCTGCGAAGATTGGACCGCTCGAAGCAGTGCTTGGGAATGGCATCGCGGATCTCCTTGATGGTGAACTCGGGGACCTCGAACTCGTTTCCATAGGTATCGATGAGCTTGCCGTACTTCTTCTTAGGGGCCGGAGCGTCATTTGAGGCGAGGGAAGAGAGAGAGGTGGAGGAGGCCGAGGGATGGGGAGAATCGACGGGGGAGGCAGCGTAGCTTGAGACGGCGGAGTCGGCGTTGACAGCCTTCCTCTGGGAGGCGTTCTTCGCGGTAGCGACGCCGGAAGACTTCCCAACAGCCATGGTGAGGGATGTCGCACGAGTAATTGGGCGGAGGGGAGAAGATGGACGCTGAGGAAAACAGCTCCGGGTACACCGTGTGCAAGAACAGCAGCAACGGGCGGGAAGGAAATAAAGGGAGGGTCTGGGCGCGAGGTATTGTTAGTTAGCACTTGGGATAATTGCCCAGGTGGTTGATTAGGATAGCGTCGGGTAGGGTGTGCCACGAACCGTTAAAAAAACAAAATCAGAACCCGATCGACCACGAAAAAGGAAAAGATAATAGAGATTGGGTGACCAGATGAGGAGAGGAAAAATAAGTTCTTTCACACTCAGATCCAGGGATCGGTCCGGAAATTTTCGTGTGTGCAGCGGTTCGGTCTCCTTATCCGTGGGTCGATATGTCTGATTTTGTTGGGAGACTGCTGCAACAGAGGGACCACCCGGCACAAGTCGATACAGAATATTACCTGCAACTGCAACCACTTTGTAGCACAGTCAGTGCCATCAATGCAGCAAGAGACACCTGGAATGCGTCTGGTTTTAAGTACGAGCCCACTCCACCAAAAAGGGCTGGAGCATACATAGAGTTTCCTGCTCTGCGTGAGAGTCACGTATTGGCCACCTCACCATAGCTCCTCCGGATGGCAATGTCTCGATCTCAAGTTGCCAGCAGCACCTGCCGAGAGAGGTAGCCAGAGGGGAAAAGGGTCCATCATTCACCGCCTCTGGGGGTGGGTGGGTAGGTGGCGGGAGACTCACATGCCAGCCAACTCTAGACATGGCTTGGGCCTGATGCGGTTTTGCAAGCTGAACGGGCGAGACAACGATGCAGTTGACCATCATACATACAACAAAGTATCATGCCGAGGCCCAACCGATTGGCTTGTATTTGGCAAAACAGACAGTACTGAAGCGAATCGGAAGGCTAGTTCAGGATCGCCGTAGACCTGCATTTTCCTATTGTCGTGGTCCTGCTGCCACTTCACTTGTAAATTCCAAAAGATGGAGGCGGTTGTGCGTTTGGGGGTGTGTGGGTGGGTGGGATGACAGTTCTGCTGTGCCAGCTGCCAACAAGAAACGCAGTGATAAACAGCGATGGCTTGATGGAAAATGAAGCCGAGGTTTTGAAGCTCAAGCGCGGTGGCGAGACCGTCATTGTCCCAGCCCAACAACGAAGAGCATGAATTGACTCGTCGAGCCTTGTTGATATTCTTTTTGTCGATGTTGTTTCCAATCGATTAGATCCGCATGTGGGTAAGGTCCCTGTTTGGTGGTGTCGCGGGACGGATAGGCCCCACTAACCAGATCCCGGCCAGCTGTCAGTGCTTCTCTTTTCATCCCAATTCAGATTGTCGACTGTGGGGGCGGGGTGATGTCTTTTTTTTCTTCTTTTTTTTTTTTTGGTGTGTACCTCCTACTTTTCCTACCATTCAACCACCAGGACAGCCCTTCCAAACTTTATGTAAGCTCTTACCGGTCCTCTGCCCAGCCATCTCTTGTTTCCATCCCATCTCCCTCTCTTCCACTCCCCCGGGAGAAAACACCGGTGGTGCCCATCCATCTCGAAAAGAATCATCGCGACTTTTTGTCTTGTCGATCCTGGCTGGCCAGACACAGGAAATGCATGTGCAAGTCTTGGTACTGTGGAGCAATGGGTTTTGTTGGGGGAAGCTAGACTCTTTTTGTTGAGGCTTCGAAACAGCCCTTGCTGCCTGCGAGGGTACCCCTTGTCACTGAACCATGCCCCCTTTACGCCTGCCGTGATTGGCCGGCCGGACGGAAGGGCCCCGGAAGGGGGAAATCATATACTCGGAGGCGGCATCACCGGGGGTTTGGGTACAGCCCCGAATACGACGTTCTTTCTTTTTCACGGAGGACCAGCCGAGAAAGCTTAACGAGCGGCGCCGAGTCAGGCTCGGGATTTGGCCGAGTGTGTCTTTCAGGCACGGTTAACCCAAACGTTGTGGCTACGTAGTTGTGCGTGCTCTAGAAGCTTAAATCAGAGCCTCACCTCGTCTGCTCGCCCCGAAAATACATCGGATGGTTTCTTTAAGGGACACCGGGGACAACCGAGACATCCTGTAAGCCTGTTTGAAGCTCAAGGCTCAGACATGATGGCACCGGATCAGCATATCGACGTCACTTCTCTTGCACCCGGTCCGGTCCCGTTAGATTCGGGCAGAGCATCATCACAATCTACACAACCCCGAGTAGGTCATTTAATGCAGAAGACCTCTACAGAAGAGTGATATGCGAAGTATCACTCATGAAAATATGGCATTAGGACCGCCTCTCCCATTTTCATATCCTTCACTCCCCGCTACCCGATGATACAAAACAGAAAACACCGACAAGATTCTAGGATGTTTGGATGCAAAGGCTCCCGCTTTATCTTCTTTAGTCTGCCTCGGAAACAGAAACAGATCACCCAAAGATGTAAACTAGCGCTGAAGAAAAAGGACTGTTTTTACGCCACATCCTAGTTGACAATCTCCTCTGTCTCCTCAAGCACCTCCTCCATGATCTCCTCAATGACTTGCTCCTCGCCGTTGGGTGCAACCTCAGCGGCCTTGGCTTTGAGGAGCTCCTCAACAGGGTCGGCAGGAATGCCGAGATCCGCGCGCTCCTCGGCCACCTCCTCCTCCATAACCTCGCGCCAGTTGTACCAGTCCTCGAGCAGACGACGTCTCTCCTGGACGACAGCCACGTCGGCGCTGCTGATACGCTCGGCATCCTCTTGCTCGAACACTCTCGAGTACTCACGGAGGTTTTTGCGGATCTGCTTCTGCTCCTCCTTGCTAAGGAGAGTATGGGGGCGGGGACGCCACGCCCATTGCTTGAACTTCTCAATGGCCTCCTCGCGTAGCTGCTCTCCCCTGAAGTCGTAGATGTGGTATCCGTTCTCCATCTGCAGTAAACGGTCAGTAAAGAGCAAACATTTGGAGTTGCTAGTGCAAAACATACCGCGTGCTTCCAGGCAGAGGCCCAGGTGGCGACATAGCGTCCAGAGGGGTCCCACTCGACGTCGGTCACGCCATAGTGGTCAGCAGTGTTCATGAGCTGCAAGTTGGCAGTTAAGTCCTTGTCAGACTCGGGCTTCTCGCCCTCAAAGTCGAGATCGTAAAAGTCGAGATCGGAACTCTGCGTGTTGTGGACAGTAGCCACAACGACGAATCTACCCTTTGGCGACCAGTAAATGGCGTTGCTGTTCTTCTTCTCGAGCGTGCGGAGGTGCTTGAAGTTGCCAACGGCATTACCCTTGGCCTTTTCGGGGCAGAAGAACGCAACCGACGTCTTGGGGGGAACAGCCGTGGCGCCCACGGGCTCGGTCGTCGTGATAGTGACGAATCTGTCGCCCTTGGGCTCCCAGGCAAAATTGATGACTGTGTCCTTGATGGTGTCCACAACTTCAACGGGAACACCCTTCTCCTTGATGCGGAAGATCTCCAGAGTGGTAGCCTGGGACTTCTTGGACTTGGAATGCCTGTCAACCTTGACGCAGAGGTAGGCACCCTCTGATTGCCAGTGAAGTTTGGCATCGGAGACACTGAAGAGATTGAGCGATCTGACAACTTGCTTGGAGGGAATGCTCATGAGACCGACTCTGGCAGGGTTGCTGCCGATCTCAGGAGTCCAGAAACAGAAGAGCTGCTCATATTCCTTGACACCGTCTCTTTTTACGGTAGCGGGCGCCCAGTCAAAGTCCACCACGCCGTCAAGCTTGACTGTGGTCTTGTCCAAGAGGTTCATGTTGGGAAGCTCGTAGACAGAGATGGAGGTGCCCTGGTTCAGCCTGGCAACATACTTGTCATCGGCAGACCACTTGAACGCTGGCCAGGGGAACTTGGCGGGCTTCTTGACCTCGCCATCGGGTCCAGCGGGGGTGTCCTGTTGGGCAAAAGAACGGATAGGCTTGCCGGTCTCAATGTCCCAGATGACATAGTTCTTCCCGTCATCGTCGATAGAGAGCATGGGGTGGCCCTCATCCGGGATGGAAATAGGTCTGTTGGACCACGTAACAAGGTAGTTCTCATTGGGGGAGAAAGCGACGAGGTTGACAAAGGGGTGGGCAAACCGCCTCATTCTCGTCCAGGACGCACCACCCCAAAGCTGGACACCCTGCTGGTGGACCGAGGTCAGGTATGTGCCGAGGGGTGACCATTGTACAAAGGTCTCGGTCCAGTGTGGGCGGTCGACAATGTTCTCGGGTTGATCCTTCTCGTTGTTCCAGAACACACCAACCGTGTCTCCTCTATACATGACGAACTGGTCTCTGCCGCGGCCGGAGGGGTCGGCCATGAAGGAGCGGAGGTGCTCCTTTTCTTGGAAAGGCTCGATGGTGGGGGGCGTGTACTCCTCATCGATGCGACCCTCACGTCCATAGCGGTCGATATCGGTCAGCTTGTTGACGCGCAGAGTGTGCTTTTTGTCGAGAGGGGAGTAGTCGAGTTGGCGCACGGCGGCGGCAGCCTCGGCGGGCGATGAGTACTCGACAAACGCAAACCTGCAGCAACACTTCCGTCAGCACCGCCATACTTTGACCCCGGCAAAAATCCCATCTCCCCAAAAAGAGGGGCCTCCAAATGTGGACCGCCCACGTACCGCAGCGATTTGCCATGGTCGCCAAAGGGCATGAGGATGGCATCCTCGCTGGTCTTGCCGACAGTGTTGAGCTTCTTCAACAAGAACTTGACGAGCTTTGGCTTCTGCTCCTCGGTGACTTCGGGAAGGCCGTCGATGACGACAAAGGTGTCGTAGCCTTGCTCGAGCTGGACCTCGTATTTTTCCTTGAGATCGGACACATCGACCTCATCGTAGTCAAAATCCTCCTCGTCGAGGTTTTCGTCGCGCAGAGTCTCGTAGGACGGCGCCATGCTGGGCAGACTCTGGTCGGGCTGGGTCTACTGCGAAAACGGACGTGTCTCTTGGTGGTTGCGCTGGCGCTAGACGTGGTCTGCTTCGATGTCGGTCGGGATAATTGAGATTTTGTGCGCTGCGCAGACTGTGGTGGGGTTCGAGAACCGTTTTTTTTTGGGAGTTGCAAAAAAGTGACCCACAACCCTGTTCTTCCACGGGACGCTGGTCCAGGTAAGGGAGCTGCCTGTGAGGTTTCAGGCACTTGCAGCGAGAGACAGAGAGAGAGAGGGAGAGAGGGCCTCTGATATCAGGTATCTTAACGAAATCAGAGTCAATACGATCCCAGTTGTGAGCGTGCAAATATATCTCAGGGGCTTGTCCTTTGTCTGCTTCTCAGTCCCTTCCTTGTCATGAGCGGTCTTGGGCAAGAACCGCCAGGCGCAAAAAAAAACTTCCCTTCCTGGCGGGCAGTGAGGGGCGGCTGTGAAGTGACAGCAAGTGGCGGGCAGCTGTGGTAGTGGGCGGTGAGGGGGAGCTCCCAACTTTTTCTGCCGGTCGCGACCGCAAAAAGATGGCCCAGGCAGCTTTTTGGACGTGTGGTTGTTGACTGCCAGGAGCCCGGTTCCATAGCTGCCCCTCCTCCCCACGGCGACCCATAATACTACCAACTACGGATATCTCCTGAATCTCGGGCCACCGCAACTTCTAGTCGAGGGTAAACTGAATAAGACACAGATACCCAGCCTTGAATCAGTGCCATGGTCCGTTTTGTCTCTTGCTTAACTGTCCTCTCTTAAACTAATGCCCCGCGACAGGCTTCCTTCAGTCCCACCCAAATCTTCGAGGAGGGCACCACACAGGAGAAGGGCGAGAATGCTCGTCTCAGCGCCTTCGTTGGCGCCATTGCCGTCGGCGACCTGGTGAAGAGCACACTCGGCCCCAAGGGTATGGACAAGATCCTACAGTCTGCGTATGTACCTGGTTATTACCGTCATTGTCGTCGTCGCCGCCGTTCGCTAATCTCGATAATGTGGACCGCAGCTCGACCGCCGAGATTATGGTTACAAACGATGGCGCCACCATTCTCAAGTCCATCTCCCTCGATAACGCCGCCGCCAAGGTTCTTGTAAACATCTCGAAGGTTCAAGACGATGAAGTCGGTGACGGTACTACCTCGGTTACCGTGCTCGCCGCTGAGCTGCTTCGCGAAGCCGAGAAGCTTGTCGATAAGAAGATCCACCCCCAAACGATCATCGAAGGCTACCGGATAGCCAGCCAGGCCGCCCTCAAGGCCCTCGAGGCCTCTGCAGTAGATCACAGCAACAGCCCCCAAGCGTTTAGAGAAGACCTTCTCGCCATCGCGCGGACAACCTTGAGCTCCAAGGTGCTCGCCCAAGACAGAGATCACTTTTCCAAGCTGGCGGTCGATGCTATCATGAGGCTCAAGGGTTCTTCCGATCTCAGCCACATTCAGATCATCAAGAAGGCTGGCGGCAAGCTTTGCGAATCATATCTGGATGAGGGCTTCATCTTGGACAAGAAGATTGGTGTCAACCAGCCCAAGCGCTTGGAAAATGCCAAGATCCTCGTTGCCAACACCTCGATGGACACGGACAAGGTCAAGATTTTTGGCGCGCGCCTCAAGGTCAGCTCTACCGCCAAGTTGGCCGATCTAGAGAAGGCCGAGAAGGACAAGATGAAGGCCAAGGTGGAGAAGATCAAGGCACATGGAATCAACTGCTTCATCAACAGACAGCTCATTTACAACTGGCCCGAGCAGCTATTTACTGATGCCGGCATCATGTCGATTGAGCATGCTGACTTCGATGGCATTGAGCGGTTGGCCCTCGTAACGGGCGGTGAGATTACTTCGACTTTTGACCACCCAGAATCTGTCAAGCTCGGCCACTGCGATTTGATTGAGGAAGTCATTATTGGCGAGGATACTCTGATCAAGTTCTCGGGCGTGGCTGCTGGACAGGCATGCACAATCGTACTCCGTGGTGCGACAGATCAGCTTCTGGATGAGGCTGAGCGCAGTTTGCACGATGCCCTTGCCGTTCTTTCCCAGACCGTCAAGGAGCCCCGAACAACACTTGGCGGTGGCTGCGCCGAGATGGTGATGGCCAAGGCTGTCGAGGGTGCTGCCACTCGGGTTGAGGGCAAGAAGCAGATGGCCGTTTCCTCGTTTGCTATTGCTCTCAGGCAGCTGCCCACTATCCTTGCGGACAATGCCGGTCTTGATTCCGGTGAATTGGTTGCCCGCCTGCGCAAGGCTATTTATGATGGGTTGACCACTTATGGTCTCGACCTGATGACCCCTGGTGGTGGTATTACGGACATGCGAGAGCTAGGTGTTATTGAGAGCTACAAGTTGAAAAAGGCAGTGGTTTCTTCGGCTAGTGAAGCTGCTGAGGTGAGTTATTCCCCCCTTTTCAACATTATTGAGCCCTTACTAATACTTTGTGTGCTTAGCTCCTGCTCCGTGTGGATGACATAATAAGAGCGGCCCCGAGAAGGCGCGAGAGACATTAAGTCTCATGTGAGCAGTAGCCAACATGAGCGGCCTGTATAATATCCACCTTAGACGGCCTGAACGAAAAATCAGGGGAATCCCTGGGTACGAACTACAACTATTGTGTCATTGCACATTGTGCTTTATCACTTGACATCCAGAAACATGACGTTGAAAACGACGGTGTGTTTTTGTTTTTCCAATGCAAACTAAAGTTTGGATGGCAATGTCTCAGATATCCCAAACAACCTCCAAGACCTCATCCACGGCCTCTTTATTTTCCTTTTCTTCACCAGTGAGCACTCTCGGTGCATGGTAGACATATAACTGTCTGAACTGCTTTTTTTGCCCTCTCCACCCTTTGCCGTCTCTCGTCCAGTACGCATCCACCAATAGCCATTGCTTCTTCTCTCCTTCTCCCAGTCTTTGCCTCAAAGGGCCATACGCATCTTCGTAATCCCCTTCCTCCGCGTATAACCACGTCCCTTCGACTTTTTGTAAGTCTTCCTCAGTTGGGAAAGATCCCGGGGAGTACTCTGTGTAAGAATAGCCATTGACCCACAACCCCTTTCTCTTCTCGCTGTCGCTGCTGCCGGTCTCATTCTCCCCGACACCGGTCCTCCACCTCTGCAAAAAGCAGTCCCCACAAACCTCATTGACGCCCGCCATCTTGTCCACAGGGGCATGAAACCAACTTCTCCAGTGGTGTAGACTCAGCAGTGGTGGTGCTGATGATGGTTGCTCTGTCGTCCGCTTCCCCTTAACATTCCCGGCTCCCCCCTTTTCCCCAGCTGCACCACCCCTCCTATCCATCCTATCCCTCCTGGCTAACAACCCCCTCTTTGTGTGCCCCCTATTAATATTGTTATTATTATTATTATTATTATTATTATAATTTCGTGGTCCCTCAAAAATCCCACTCGCATCCCCCCTCACGTCCCCCTGCCACAACCCCCTCACCTCCGTCAACCTCGTCTCGGTAAAGTTGTAAACACAGTCCCTTAGGATCCCATCCCCCCCCAACGCTCTATAATCCCCCCCACCACCAGCAGCGCAGAGCTCATAATACGGCACCAACATTTTTGCCAGCGGGACGGAAATAAACACCCCCGCCCCGCCAAAGGCCATTTCCCCATACTGTCCGTTGGCGGATTGGGAGTCGGACTTTGCGCCGAGGTACAACGGGAGGGAGGGGTTGAACCTCGACAGGGCGGCTGACAGAGGGTGGAGGGCCGGGAAAAAAGTGTCGTCGTCGACGAGGGAGAGGAAGGTGGTCTGCGGGGTGGAGAAGGAGAGGAGGGTGGGGAGGAGGAGGAAGTGGAGCTGGGATGTAGTGTAACTCTTTGACTGAACGGGGGGTGGCAGGCAGGTTGCGAGGATGGAGTGAGAGCTGTAGAGTTTGGATAGAGAGGAAAGGGTGGAGGAGGGGGGAAGGGAGTGGTAGTCGGTGATGGTAAGGATGAGTCTGGATTTACTGTGGGAAAGCCAGTGGGCAAAAGCGGAGAGGGTTGCTGGGGAGGAAAGCCGGGAGTAGGTGGAGGCTACGCCGAAGATGAGTTCTGGGTGGGGGGTTTTCCGGTAGGGGGGTGGGACGGGGAGCAAGAGGGGAGCGCAATCTGGGAGGGACACGGGGGGGTCGCTGCTGAGGGTGAGGCTGATTGTGGACCTGTCGGAGATGAAGGGCGAGGTAATGTTGGTGATGAGGGTTCGATTGATGGTTTTGTCATATACGGGCTTGATGCAGTGCTGGGTGTAGACAATGGTGTCTGTCAGGCCGAACTTTTCTTGTCGGAGGTACTCCAGCTCGGGAGGTCGGGCGAGGTGTCTGCTTGCTTTTCCTTCCACCAGGAGTTCTGGTGGTTTCTGTTCTTCTGCGCCATTGTCTACTTGCGGTGTGAATGGCGACACTTTGTCTGGGTGCTGTCGATCGAGGTGGAACCATTCCCCCGCTAAATTCTCAACCATAGACTGGGCTGCTGTGATGGAGACGGTTGGTGGGATGCCATTGTGAACTCGGAGGGTGGTAAACAGCAGGAGGCCCAAGATTACCGACAACAATACCAGGGTAACTCGTGAGAAGCACCGTGGAGCCAACATCATGCAAGGGGCATGTCAAGTGGCTGAATAATATTTGGTCCGGGACTTGTCATGAGTAGACAAACAGAGCTGGAAATCTAGAAGAAGAAAGTCAAAGGCAAATGACAACTCTGAACCCATACAATACATAGAAGCGAGGGCAGGACACCATACACCTACTTCACTGTGGGTAAATGGCAATCATGGCTAGGTACTGATGATCTTCCTTAACCAAGATCCCTCCCGTCAGTGACCCCTGGAACGGCTTGGCATGCTCACCAAGGGTCTACAAGATGGTACTGTGACAGGCCCGGGTAGAACCGTGCTCCTTTGCCTTGATCATTGATCACAATCTCCCAGCATGTCCAGGACCAAACATATCCGGCCAACAAAGCAGAGTTGCACCAAACTGACCATGATACTCCTCATGTTCAATGATGATGGGAGGATCTAGGATGAGCCCTCTGACACACCGGATGCAATAACGCACCGGATATCAGCCCGAGAGGCATAAGTAAGACTGCCCTATGATGAGTGGAACGTCAAGTTCGGATGCCTGACCGCACAAGTCTTGTCAAAAACTTTGAGAAACCTGTCACGGCCGGCAAGTCGAAGCGATCTCTGTGTGCCGTGCCGTTGAGGTCCCCTTATACCGGCCAAGGCGGCATGTAAATTACCCAGTGCGTACTGGGGATGCTGTTGATGGGAAGGTCACTGCCGAGCAATCCAAGGCCTCGTCAACCTGGATATTCCAGATTTTCCTCCACGCAAACAGCGAGGTACCTTAGTATTTGTTGGTCCAGAAATTTTTTGGTCCAGAAATTTGTTGGTGATCAGACGGGCGGCTTGAAAACGGCACACGTGCCACGATTGTGTTCCCATGGAAGCCAGGCCAGTTGCCACAAGTCCTTCGTGTCACCACCATCATCAGATGTATTTCGTGAAATCATCTTGCGAAGACACATCCGACCTGAAAAGGATCAGCCGCCAATGCTTGGCCGTTGTAATACCAGCCGCAAACACGCGCAGGCACCCAATCCAAGGACGTTGCGTCAATGCAACAATATAACGGCAGATTAACCGATCGTATGTCTCCGACACCCGAATCTTGGAAAATGCGGGGAACCAGGCTGGTTCTCGGTGAGCCGCCGTGATGACTCCAGGAGACTATCTTTGCCTGTTTCTGTTCGGAGTCGGAGACGGCCGGAAACAACCATTTAGGAAAAAGTCTCTGTGCCGGTGTGTATCTGTATAGACAAATCTCAGAAGTAGCTAGCCAAGTCAATATGGCCGTCACCATCAAGAAGTGGAAACAGATTCAGTGCCCCAAACGTCTGGTCCGCGTTTTCTTCAAAACCGCTAAAGACAGAAAACTCGGGTGTTCCTGTCATGCCAAGAAAGGTAGACTCAAAGTCGAAGCCAAACCGCTGCAACACCACATCCTCTTGGGATGCATGGATCTTGTCTGGCTTGTTGCTGTTCTCCTCCGGTCCAGTAGCTGGGGTTGGCTTGGATTGCGATCCATCAGTGCCGTTAACACCCCCCCGGGGAGTTCGAGGTATGAGCCCAAACAGCTGTGATGAGCTCTCCGTCCTCCGTGCCCGCTCCTGTATCTCTTTCTTTTCCAGGTATTCCAGCGCTGTGTGAAGTAACGATTTGGCGATGAGCGAGTATTGGACGGCGTGGGTGTCGGTTTGCGCAAAGTATTCGAGCGCGGCTATGGCAGCGCGGCAGTATTTCTCTATGATGCGGCCAAAGCCGCCGATGAGACCGACACCAAGGACCAGGGCGGAGGCAAACAGCCACGATCTAAACGGGGTGTCAGCCGATGCTGAATGAGGATAAAGAGAGACTTACACAATCACAGGGGCGCGCCTCGTCATCAGACCCCTCTCAATCAAGTCCTGGATCGGCTCAACCATCAGTATTGCTGCATCGATACAAGCATCTGCAAGCTTTGACTTTCCAGAGGTTATGGTAGGTGACAAATATCCATCTGACAATCTTCGGTGCAGCTCCACCATCAAAAACGGCCTCGAGACCAATATCACAGCATAATAATACGACGCCAGCACCTGACAAGCCCCATTGACCATCCCCGCCTCAACCTCTTCGTCTTTATTACCTTCCACCACCTCCTTCAACCGCTCCAGCCACTGTCCCGACCACTCCCTCAACTCTCTCGATATCCCCTCCGTCAACCGTGGTGATATCTTCCTCCTCGAATACACCTCCAACACCACACTTTCGATTACCAGAAATATTTGCACCGACGCATTCAACAGATCAAACCTCTCCTCCCTCCCTCCCTCCCCCCGTGTCCGGTAGGGCACCGTACAGTCCACATCCGAAGTCGCCGGTGGCCTCCCCATCGACGTCGACAAGAACAAATCCACCACCCTCAAGCTCTTCCACAGCCTATCCCTCTGGCTGTGAATCTCCGGACCAAACCTCGCATTCACCGCCGTCCTGTGCACCCCAATCGACAACGCCGCCCTCGCCGCCAGCCCAAAGAACAAAAATGCTGCATTGATCTGACACGCCCCCAGTGAGTACAGCGTGATGAGTATAAAAACCTGCACACTTGCCACCCCCAGATTTCCCCCCAAACTGGCAAACGCCACGTCCCTCGCATAGTCAAAATATTGCTGCGCTGTCCCTTCATTACTCTTCTCGGCCTTTTGGCACCCAATCGCCAACACAAGGTAATTCACCGCCCCTTGTAACAAATCCCCATGTTGCCCCCCGTTACCGTGATGTTGCTGCCCCACCCAAGAAGTGATGTCTCTCTCCAGCCTCGCGTTATCCTCAAACAGGTCGATCAGCCCCATTGTTACCTCGAGGTACGCCTCCACCGCAGGGCTAATCGGTATCTTCACCGGAGGAGGAAGCGCGCCATATCCAGATGACACCGATGGTCTCGAGGAGGTGTTTTCCAAGGCGGAATACCCGCTTGTCTCTGGCGCAAAGGCGTGCGCATCAACCCGGGTGGTGACCAACCGCCGGACAGTCTGGAAGAAGGACAGCGGCGCACAGTCCCCAATGAAGATCAGCTTTCCCTGAGCATCGCACAGCAACCTCGCTTCGCGGGGGACTTCCGTGTCCTCGTGTTCCTCCAAAACGCCATGGTGGTGGCTGTCTCTAGAGTGGGGATGGTGATGAACAATAACCTGCGGCTGGGCCGGCGCTGGCTGCTGTATCGGCGTGCCCGTCTGAACCGGGTTGTTGCTTGCCGCAATACTCCCAGCCGGCGACCCAGGCGCATGGGAAGAAGAAGCAACGTCATCGGTGCCGGTGATGGGCGGCGGCCGTGGCCTCGGGCGCCGAATGCGCGGCGCGGTGTACCGGCAACTCTCAGGCTCCCGGCGGCGGACGCAATAGCCGCAGGGCAAGACGCCGCTGCACCGGATTTTACGCTGCTTGCATGTGTCGCAGGCGTTTGCGACGCGGGACCGGACACCTCTGGTTTCCATCTCTTTTTTGGGGGAGAGGGGGGGAGCAATTGTTCCTGAGAGTCTGAATTGACGACGAGAAAAAAGAATAGCGCAACCTATCAAAACAGCGAGCTGCGCACTAATCGGGAAGGAGGAGCTTGGCTCTCAGACGACGTCACTGTCACGAGGACGAAGACATCCCCGAGAAAGGCGGAAACCAGCGGCTCCAGGGTCAATTGATCACTAAAGTCCTTGCAATTGCTTATCAGTTCTTTGTTGGGTGCCTGGCTAAGCAAGCGTATACCTGCATCAGGGTTAAAGCGCAATGATGGCATTTTCGGTCAGGTCGGGACTGATCAGTCTTGAGATGAGGGCAGCGCACGAGAACACACCTAAAAAGCAATTTGCTTCATGATTATGTAATTCTGATAACTATCAAAATCACTTGCTCAAGATCGATTATTATTCCTTCAACAAAAGGTAAATTACATATGATTACATACGAATAGCCAGTTTCCTCATGGAAAAAGAGCCTATACAAGCCATCTCCACGTCCCCGAGAACGAACTGGCAAGAGAAGACAACGGAGCCAGATAAATATAAAAGCCCGTATAGTATACCAGCAACGCCCACCCCTCCCAACTCCCTTGCAAGCAAATAGGCGTCATCTGACCCAAACTCCAGGTTAATCCCCCCTATAACCTCCCCATAATCCCAAGCAACCTCTTTTAATCCCACCCAGGCTCCCCATCCATTTCACAACCCCCTCAACACCCTCCCCGCATACTCCACCGCCAACCTCCCCTTCTCCCCGAGCTGCTCCCTCCCCGTCGCCCGCCCCATATCCTCCAGGTATGACCTCAAGCAGCTCTCCAGCGCCTTCTTCCCTTCCTTATCCCTATCATTCTTCTCCCACTTCTTCGCCAACGGCCCCTCTTGAGTTGTTTCCGTCTTCAACCCCAAATGCTCCATCACCGCCCTGAGATCCCCCACAATCTTCTTCATCCCATCAAACAAAATCTCATGCCTGAATCCCGCACGCATCTCATCTCTGTGAACCCGTCCAGAAAGCCTCACCAGCCCGTTGAACACCTCGCGGAGGTCCTTGGTGAGGTTTTTCATCTTGTCTTCTTGCTGACCTTTTCCGTCGAAA
Source organism: Triangularia setosa (assembly GCA_033296915.1). Lineage (NCBI taxonomy): Eukaryota > Fungi > Ascomycota > Sordariomycetes > Sordariales > Podosporaceae > Triangularia > Triangularia setosa. The sequence goes on along the minus strand of MU866220.1, from coordinate 52,427 downwards.
GGAAGGGCAGAGATCCTGGCGTCGAGAGAGTGAAGAAGAGACTTGATGGCCGTCACATCATCCTTATTGTTGTCGTTCTTGTCAGGAGCAGTGCTGGGCAACAACAGTGCGGCACGTAATTCTTCACGACCGCCCCCCTCAACATCCCTCACATAACCTGGGTTGTGCACCTCAGCCGAGGCCACGTCCTCCCCGGTCATCAATCTAGTCCTGCCAACAACACCATTCATGTTATTCCCCACTGAAATCAGATAAGCTTCATCATCCCCCCCAACCCGATACTCAAACTCCGGCCGGGCAAAAACCTCCTCAATCAACTCCTTCATCTCCTTGTCATTCCCCCCATCGTCAGCCTCATCGCCATGGTCATGAATACCAAAGCCCAGGTCCAATCGGGCAAAAGTGTCTTTTTGGGAATCAAAGCTCGGGGGGTTGCTTGTAGTGGGAGCCGAAGCCGTCAACTCACGAGTGATTTGCTCCTCAATTTCATCCGACGTGCTGGGTCCCTCTTTCTCATCATCATTGGCATCAGCACCCGCAACACCGGCAGGCTTGGGCAAATCAGGGAACATCTCCCCCGCCTCCTTCTCCGACACCATCCACTCCCCTTCCTGCCCCATTTCCACCTTCAAGGTCAACTTTCTCTTCTTGTTCTTGATGGCCGTGCTGGCACCATCCTTCTTCTTGCTCTTTTTTGCAGAGGGCTGCTCGCAGACACCGTTCACCTCGACTTCCTTGCCTTTGCCTTTGTCGTCCCCAATCCTCGCGTCGACATTTATGGCATCATCCTCTTCATCAACGCCGCCGCTCTTGCCAACATCACCCTTGCTGCCCTCACCACTCTTCCCCAGCGCAGCAGCAGCAGCAATCGCATCATCCCCCTCCAAAAATCCCAAACTCACCGTCCCTCTCCTCTTTTCCTCCTTCTCCCTCCTGGCCCTAGCAATCCTCTCCGAAAAAGGCGTGCACGGGGCAATGACACTCAGCCTCCGTGTCTTGGTGCCAAAAACACCACCACCTGATCTCGGTGCAGGGGTAAAAGTCTCGGGGACGTTATAGATATTCTCATCACCATCACCATCATGCTCATGATCCCCTTGATCAAACTTGCCCCTCTTCTTCTTCTTCTTCTTCGCACCCGTCTTTGCAGCAGCCGAAGTCGGGGTGCCAAACGGGATACTGCTCGCCGTGTTGGAACGACCAGAGCGCTTCGCCCGCTTGGCCGCGGGGGACTGCGACAGCTCGAGCTCAGAGTCATTGTTGGCCTTGACTGGGGTCGAGGGGTCCACCTCCTCCGGGGAAGAATTGAAGTCGCGTTTGCGGCCCATTTTTTCCTTGTTGAGTAGGAGCACTTATCAGTGAATCGTGGTTGGGGGAGGAGAGGTTGAAAAGGGAGTGGAAGTGGCTCGCTGAGTGATCAAGATGAAGTCGCACAGATGGAAGATTGAAAGTCAAGACTCTTGACATGAAAGGTGACTTTTGCAACAAGTGTAAGCGGCTAACAAAAGGACGGCAGGGTGTGCGCGTAGGCAAAAATTTGTGATGAGCTTGACAGAGATGAAAAGAAGGGTACAACTCAAAGAGGGAAGAGGTGTTGACTTAGATGAAAGAAAGGCGGAAAAAGTCAAAGTAGATAGAGCCAACGCTTATCTGCCTGCTCTAGGGGGGGGGGGTTGTTTGCGTGGGAGAGAAAAGTTTGAGTGAAAAAGGTACGTACCTTGTGGTGGTTGAAGGCAGTCACTTGATCACGAAAGTAAACGAAGGCGACTCAGAGCTGTAGCCTGGATGGCGGGCGAGGGGCAAGTGACCAGGTGACTGTTTGTTTTGGCAGGCGACTCGAGTCTCAGAGAGATGGCTTCTGATGGATGGCCTGAATAAGCAGTTCAAGGCCAAACAAAGACTGAAAATCTTCCGGCTGGGAAGGGAGTTGCCGTTTGCGAGTATGCTGGGATTGTTGCTTCTCTGGCTTGGGTAACGCAGAAAGAAAAAAGATGGAAAGAAATTAAGGCGAGAGAAGTTGAACAACCAGGGCGGTGGGTTCTTTCCTGCTCGCAAGCGCCTTGCTGATTGTTAGACCCGCGAGTAAATGGCCCTGGAAAGTGAAAGGGGTTGGCCAAAAAACAAACAGCTCGGCAGAAGGTGAAATTCTCCGCAGAGGTTGATATAGGATTCGGCGGCGGTGAGCTTTGAAGCGCAAGTTATAAAGAGACTAACCAAGGGAGGTTGTACACCAGGAAGGTTGCTTCCCAAAGAGACCATACGTGTTAAAGTCCAGATACCGAACCTTTAGGAAGGAGACACTAGTCAAATGGGCGCACGTATCTCGGCTCTGACACCAAGTTTGTTCATTGGCAGGACATCATCATATCTTGGTCTTGGTACAAGACAGTTTGAAGATAGAAGCTAACAAAAGTCCGAGCCATAATGAACCGTCCTGGTCCTGTGATTAATGTTAACGAATGGTGTGTATATGACATTTTTAGTAACCCCTCCACCATACCAGGGGCTTCGACCCATGCTACCTATGTTATCAGAACCGAAGACATACATACAAGAATGTACGCGCTATATGCCAGCCGACCAAAATACATGAAACAAAAAGAAAACAAAAAAAGAAGAAGAAAAAACGGACGATGTTATCCCCAGACCAGAATAGAAAAACCAGATGCCCAACCCAGATATAAAGAACCCTAATATGATAAAAGATGAACAAGAATAATCCCAAAGAAACAGAACAAGAAAAAGATCAAAACATCTCAAACCACCCACCACTCATCCACACCAGACTCCCCACAAATGACCCAACCACCACAACCGTCACTATCGCCGCCCCTGCCCTATCTCCCGCGGTAATATGACTCAGAGGATCCAGCTCAAAAGCACTGGACCCAGCATTCGGATCACCCACCGACGTGCCACCCGTCGTATTCGTCAACGGACCATTGCTATTATCCAACAACAGCGTCGACAACGCCGCGAGCGCGCTCATCTGCTGGCCTGCCGGTCCGTTATCCACATCACCATCATACTCCCCCCTATCCCAGCGGAACCCACATCTGCCATCCGCCAGACACGACGACGCTGCGCCCTTGGTCGACGACCTCAGGACCTCAAGGACGGAGTCCCGGGTAAAAGGCGCAACGATGGCGGTGGCAGCAAGAGCGCGGTGCATGTACCCCTTGAAAGAATGCTGGTCGACGTTGCACTGCACCCGCTCCTTCAGCTCACAGGGGCGCTCGACCATGATGCCGTCGGGGAAGAAGTGCTCGACGGTTCGGTTGAGGAGGCCGGCGACGCGGTTCTTCCACACGGTCTGTTTGCTACCGGTAGTCTGGAAATTCAACGTTAGCTTTCTGTGAGTGAAAAAGAGGAAGAGAGCAAGGCGGTGACATACATAGTTGTACATGATGGCAGCACCATGAAGCAACACAGCAGCATTGGGCGACCATTGCACCGGGTTGATGTTGGTACAGTTTTTCGGGGTGTTGGCACCGTCATACACATTGAAATCTTTTGTGATATAGCCCACACCCTCAGTCCAGTCCCATGTCCGCTCAGCCCACTCGGCATATGTATCATTGCTCGTGTATCGTGCGAGACGGGCGGCAATGTTAAGGAAAACGACGTTGGCAATGGTGTTCTTGTAATCGTACCCGGTGTTGGTATGGGGTACCTGCCAGCGGAGACCACCGGCGCAGTCAACCGTCTCCCACCTGACGACTTGGGTGTTGAACACGGCCTGGGCGAGCGCAAGGTATTGCGGGTCAGTGGGTGCCGGGTTGGGGAAGTTGGCCTCGGCGGCCAGCATAGCCGTCATGCCCCAGAAGCCTTGATCATCGTTGCCGAGGGATGCGGTCCAGTTTGGGTGCATGAAGGCATTGGTCGGAGCTCCAGCTTGGTGAACGATGGACCGAATAGTCTCGTTGTTGTATGTGCTGTCCCCCGTATAGTGCCAGTAGTCGATCAAAGTGCCGAACATTGCGCCGGCCTGCCACCAGTAATAGGGGCCGCCCGGTGGCGGACCAGGCAGAATGCCCGGCGTTTGGCCCGGCTCATCACCTCGATAATAATCCCAAAGATTGGCGGCAACGACTTTGGCGGCTCTCTTGATTGAATCTGCCCCGTGTCATAGTTAGCAACGGTTGTCCGGTCCGTCTGGCATCCGGGAACCCACCTTGAGAATCAAGATTGACCTGCAGCTTGCTGTCAGCTTGCGCCCTGGCGCCCGTCACTGCGCACAGCAGCAGCGCTGCCATAGCAGAAAGCTTCTTCCATCTCATGTTTGCGGTTCGGCGGCGCACATCGGGTGTCTGCTGTCGGTGTTGGAGGAGGGAAAGAAGCTAGGGGGAAATAAGGCTTGGGTCGTGAAATCGAATTCGGGGGTTCGAATAGGAGACTCGGGAGAGGGCGGCCGTCAGCAATTCAGCATTTCAGCACCATGCCATAGACAACTGCTTCGTAAGGAGAGAGAGTCGCAGTGCATATAGGTAATCCTGTCGGGAACAAGTCGTCGTCAGCAAGTTTCTGCAGCGAGTGAGAAACAGGTGGTTGACCTGACGTAAGGCCCGTCAGAGCAGCGGCCAGCCCCAAATTGGTGACATTTCTTTGTTCCCAACAGCGTCCATTGTTCCATCGGCGCACTCGGGGGCGGCGATTGGGTGCCTGAGCAGGGATACTGAAAATGGCTGCTGGGGCGGTGCTCATGTGCTGTGGGGGGCGTTGGAGACAGCGACGCCTGCTGTTGGCCCGTCGGCCTCGACTTGTCAGCCCAGAAGTCCCAAACGGGATCTAGCGCGTTCTAGTTCGTATTGGCTCGGCTGCCAAGGAGACCCTCGTTGCGGGGTACGTCCCCGTCATTCGTTTCATGCTTGGCATTTGAGACATGTCTTGGCTCCTTGGAGATGTTGTCTTATCAGAGACAGTATACTACATACAATAATATGTTGCTCAACCTTTGAGTTGACCAAAAAGTGGGAAATAAAATAAAAAAAAGTGACAAAACAAAATGGTCAATAGTAATCGGAAGCCATATTCCATCTCGTCAATAGAAACCCTCAACCTTCACCATCAGCCCTCAGGTGCTCCACAAATTGTTCCTTCCCCTCGTTGAACCGCCGCCACTCCGGTGCCCTATATTCTGCTGGGCGGTACGGGCTGAAGAGTGCTGGCCGCTATCTCCTCCGCCGTGGCCCCGATTGAACAGCTCTTCATTTCTGTGGCCTCCCTGTTGCCAGTTCGACATTGTTGCCGGTCTATTCGGCCGTGGGTTGTGTAGCCCTAGGTTCTGATGGTGTTGCCCTTGCGGGGTGTACTGAGGCAAGAGTTCCACAGGTCGCTGCCTTGCGTCTTGCTCAACAGATCTCATTGCTTCCATAACCCTCAACATCACCAGACCCGGAATCTCGTCCCCTTTTTGCTGCAGCTCACGCTTTAGTTGAGCTATCTCCTCCTTCAGGTGACGTTCTCCCTCTTTCAACCGAACAACTTCTTCTTCCTGGGCCGTCACGCGGACTTTGAGATCATCACCCTGCTTCTCGTTGGTTTGCCTCAGAGCGGCGAGCTCTTGCTCCAACACAGCAATACGGGACTTTGCGGGATTGGAACCGGCCTCATCGTCGCCTTCTTCCGAGTCTGTGGCTTGGTCTGAACCTGACTCGTGTCTACCATTTTCAAGCTCTTCCAGCCGAAGATTGAGATCTCGTGCCAGCTTCTTGTGGTCGCCTCGATGTCGCTTCACGGCGTCACGAAGGTTGTCTTGTCTGACGCCGAGTTTGTCGAGGGTGGTCTTGAAATCCCTGCGCTTCGATTCCTCCACGGCAAGGTTCCGGACACAAGCGTCCAGTTTGAAATCGAGCCGGGCATCCAGAGCATTCAGCTTTTCTTCATTCCACGCTTTGATGGGGTTCAACTGATCTTTGACCACTTGGGAGATGTACTTCTCAGAACCCTTCTTTTTTCCCTCCAATGTCTCCAGTCTTGCCACCACCCCCTTGACGGTGGCTGTGAGCTGAGCGGGTGCCCGGCCCTCATTCCAAAGAGACGCGTCAATCTTCAGGCTCTCGATAGAATTGTCATGAGCCACTAGAGAAGCTTCTTGTTTGCTGATCTTTAGGTCCATGATTTGCAATCGCTCGGTGATCTTTCGGTCGGCAGACCGACTGTTCGGGAACGATGCCGTGTCGGGGCTGTATATAGGCGAGCTGATAATCAACTCATCCTCAGACACGTTTGTGGAGTCGGACATGAGGCCTATGGCTGAATCGAACCGGGTAAGTGGTGGAGAGGACGAGGGGGAAAGCACCCTAGCTCTGTGGGTTGAGTATCGCACCGAACTTGTGGAGGGCCGTTTTGCTGGTCTGCTGGGTGTCTGTGGCGCAGACTTTGGCTTCTTCCTCTTCTTTGAAGTCGGGTTCGGTCTCTTCTCTCCGGGAAGAGTCAAAATCTCGTCATCGTCGCTGCTATCTTCAACATCATCTGGCCTGTGCTGTGCAAGATTGAAAAGAGCGCCCCTTTTCTTCAACGCAGACCACTTTTCCCGAACTTCTGGCTTCTTGGAGGTGGTTGCAATCATGTCTCCGCCGGGGGAATCCAGAAACTTGATGTAAGTATCGGCGAAAGGAGCAACCTTGGATGCCTTTCGAGCTCCATGGACTTTGACGTAAGCCCTACGTGCTTGTACAAATACTTTCTCCAGCATTTTGATAGTCGTAGCACCAGAGCCCGGGAAGATATCTGCCGACAGATCTGCGAAATATCTGGATCTGAAATGAAAGTCCTTGAAAAATGTGAGACCTCGAAAAAGCAACGCAACATTGTTGCGAACCCGATGCTTGATAACTGTCTCGGGTGTTGAGTTTTGTGAGGATCCGTTAGGCATGCTTGTGTAGTCAGGACAGATCAGGGCTTTCCAAATCCTCTTCTTGTGTTCCTCAACTTCCTCGACGGTTTCAGCTTCGAATAGAAACCCGGGGATCTCCCAGAATGGTGTATCAGGGATAACTCTGAAGTCGGCCATGACTTCGACCTCAGAATCAGTATCTTGGCTCATAACTGGGACGATCCGATGATTCTTGCAAAATATTTCGACTCGTGAGTCTTGTATCTGGCCACGCCAAGTCAGCTTTGGACCGAAATAAGAAGAGCGGAATGAAAATCCAATACCTTTGTTCGGCTTCGATGACAGGCTTGCTGGTACCGACGCGGTTCTGGCTACCCTGGTTTTTCCAAGCAAAGACAGTGGGTGCGAAATTCGCGAAATTCTGCGATGTAGTTGGTAGAAAGAAAGAGGAGCGAATTTCGAAACAAGAGAAAACCAGAGGAATTGCCACCTCGAGTAGACGCGAAACTCTACAGAAAGAAGAGTAACTTGAGAATTTCGGAAAAAGAGAAAAATCGGAAGAACCGCCGCCTCGAATGGATGCGAAGAGCTGCGATGTGGTCCAGTTCGAGAAGAAGAGCGACTCGAAAATTTCGAAATACAAGAAAATCAAAGGAATCGCCGCCTCGAGTACGTAGTGAAGAAGATGAGTCCTTCAAGAAGAGAAACAAAGTCAAAGATTGGCTGCTGCGGCAAGGCTTGCAAGGTAAACTCTGCCACAGAGCTCGTGATAAACTATCCGTAGAGAGTCGTCAAACTGGTAGAGGACGTCTTTCTGGCTTGAACCCCGCTTCTGGAGTTCTGAAAAGGAAGGAACAACCTGCTGGGCTCCCTTCCACATGGCTACCATCAGGTAGCCAACTGAGTCACCTAATTTCAGAGGCTCTCATGTGACTCTCTTTCTCAGCCACTATTTCGATTATTTGCGTCTTTCCCTAGGTCTCTCTGCTCGTTGCTATTTCAACGTGGCGGCGGCATCTTACTTTTCTCCAGTCGGCAGTTTTGACCTTTGATTAGCAGTCTCTATTTTTATTGTTCATGACGTAAAGGTAAGGTAATGTCTTTGTTCAGTATTCTTCACCCTAACCTGTGAATCTCATGGCCACTCCAATTCAGGGGCTCAGGGGTAGCCAAGGAAATGTGGATCCATCCAAAGATGGCCCGTGCTGGAAGCTTAGCATTAGCATCTGGAACCGCCGTGTTGCTCTCCACCAAAACGGTTGTCGCAACCAGGAGACTGTGGATAATGCGGCAGGCGCATTCGGAGACGACGCTCTTATGATCTGAACGAAACAGCATTACCGCAATGGCGTCAACCGGAGGCAGCACCGGCGAGCCTTGGACCGTCGAGACCAAGTCCAAGTTCAATGGGTACGTTTCTGCCCATCCCTGAGCACCGCCACTGCTAACGAACCTGTGCCCTTCGACAGCAAAGACAGAAGCGAATTCCTCGACCCGTGCCAGGAGGCTGCCACGAAAAGCATCCGGTGCTTGCACCGCAACCAGGGCGACCGAACCATGTGCTCCGATTACTTCCAGTCAGTCACGACAATCCGATACCGTTGAGGCACCCCCTCGAGCAGAATGCACTAACAATGGCTGTTGCGAGGTCTACAGAGCATACAGAGATTGCAAGAAGATTTGGGTATGAGATTTGGACCTTGAGGAAACGGTGGGCATCGTACTGACCAACGCTGGTGGGGCATAGATTGAGAAACGGAGGATAGAGAGCAAAAGAGGAGGCAACGCATAAACCTGGACTTGCCCACGATGAACCAGAGTGCCTCCATGCCCTCACAGTTGATATTTCGGGGAATTGGCATCTGAGGATGGGAAGTCGGCGCGGGACGGACTGTGCTGCATCTCGGAGCAGAACAAATGTAGTTTAATTTCTCCTCTCTTTGTTATACGATATAAGGATAACCAGACATGATCTCATGGAAACAACTCTTGAATATACTTAGCAAGAGAGGAGACGGCGAACATGGCTGTTGAACTGACTGGCCTGCTCGGAGAGAGAGCGCCCACCGAGGTGCAGGTGGGGTTTGGGACGGTCAAGCGCGAGCCCCGCAACCCCACCAAAATGTGGTGGTGAGCTTCTCGTGCTCTCACACATTCATAGGTTCCTTATCAGCCTTTTGGCAGAGACAAGCAACAGACTTTTTCAGAGATCTTGATCCCAGGCCAAAATCCACTGCTCATTTACTCCAGTACGGTGGAGTTATTTATTGCTGTTTTCAAGTCGTACCTCCCACGTCGGGTTGGCTGGCCTTCCTCTTCCGCCTCGTTTCCGCCTGCGCCTGTGCCGAAAGAGAACCAAGTGCTGCCCCTTGCAGCTAAACGTCGGCCATGGCGTACAACAAATACAGATATGGGCCACCCGCCCTCAGAAACAGCGTCGACATGCAATTGCAGTCTGCGTTTAGTGATGGGAACTGGTCCACAGTCGTTCGGCTTGCTGCGAAACGGTTTGCGACTTTCAAAGATCCTTACTATGAGGTGCGTCTTCTTTCTGGCCACAAATCTCCAATACGCTAATCGCCCTCTCTAGGCCATCAAAGTGTCTACGGAAGCTCAGTTACAAGGCATTGCTGAAAAGTGTGCGGTGCTTGTTCACGTCGACGAGCTGGTCAAGAGCAAAAAGACACCAGATATTGACACCCTCGATCTGTATGAGTGGGCCTGTCAAGACTTTATCGGCTACGAAGTCGACTTCGCCGAGACCTTTGGGCCCTTGAGAGCACGATGGGTCAAGGCAAACGCCAGCAGCCCAATGGCGGCATCATGCCTTCAAGGCTGTCTGGAGCAATGGGATCTTGTCAGCGCTCAACAGATTGCGGCGACGTTGGACAAGACCTATGCCAACTCGGCCGACCGCCGCTACATGTTTTGGAATATCACTTTGACATTCCTTCTCTCAGTATGTGTGCTGACCTGCCAACCGTGTTGTACAGTTGAGAGACTGACATGACCAGGTTAGCCCACAGTGCACTGAAGCCAGCCGCAAGGTGTACAGCCTTTTGACCGTCAGACAGCTACAGAAGGCTGCCGATATCACTGAAAAGTCCGAGAAGCTCGAAAATACTGACAGAGGCCTCCTAACAGAGGAAGAGGTGTGCCTTTACTACAGGGTACTGCTCAGCCATGGTACCAAGGAGGAATTCTTGACCCGGTTGGAGAGCCCCAAACTGGGCGCCATTGGTCAACTCAGACAGGGACACAAGCTTCTTTTTTGCGAATGTCTTGATACCCTGGAAACTTGGGGTGAATGGGACACCATCTACGAGCTTTGCCGTGACGCGCTGAGGCTGGGTCTTGACGGCTCCACAACACCATTCTTCGTTTGCGATTTGAGGATATGGAAGAAGTTTATCGCTGCTGCCACAGAGGCAACGAATGCGAACGCGTTGGTGTCCTCCACTTCAACTACGGGACCAATATGCTGACAAGCCTTCAGAGCCCTGGATGAGGTACAAGACGTCCTGAAACAGTTCATTGAGCTCAAGGACAAAGCTACCCCCATGTACAAAAAGAACATCAACCTGGCGCTCCTCGAAACAACCTTCAGACTACCTTTAACAACAATAAACCCCAACCACGACAACACGTCTTTGTCGCCAAAGGTCATCCAAATAGGGGTTTTCCTTGACCAGTACTACGAGAGATTTGCCGCCTTTGACGATGTGAAGGGGTATGTGGCAGAGCTTGGATACGAAGAGATAAAGGCTTTCTTGGAGGACGTGTTGCCCAAGATCCCGGGCGAGGTATGTTGCTCTCTCTTCGTTTGGCACTCTTCATTTTGCTAACACGAGCTATCGCGAAGAACCCAACCAAGGCTCAACACGTCATCATCAAAGCGTTGGAATGCAGGTTGCGATACACGCTCACCACCTGCCCCCAGACGCTTTCTCCCCATCCGACCGTCGTGGAGGGAACAGACCAAGGAAAGCCATTCCAGTGCCGGGTTTGCTCCAACTTGGCCAAGAGCCCATGCGAAGAGTGTTTGAAAAAGTTGATCATTGACGCGGCCGACGCCTATAGCCAAATAGCTTCTGACAAGGAGCTCTTGCCTGCCATCCCAAAACTGGACCGAGACCCTCGCCTAGATTTGGCTCTTGTGATGGGTAATTCTCTGCTCAAACTGTCTGGCCTGCGCCCTGGGCTATTAAATTTCGCCCAGTCGTTATGGCAGGATGTCCAGCCTGACATTTTGCTGCAAGCCGTCCTGCTTCTCGACATACAGCTGAAAGTAACACCAAATGACAATGGATTGCGGCTGTTGCTGGTACAGCTATACATCCTTTTTGGCTGTGCATCTTATGCGCACCAGCTTTGGGTTCCGCTTGATGTCAAGCGGACAATTCAAGACGCCCTCAGTCCCCTCTTCTTTGACAGGATATCCAGCGTCTCCCCAGGGCTGTTTCAGGGGACACGGCCTCTGATGGAGCCGCTGCGTGCCTACTACACTCAAAGTTTGCGGGATCCTAGCCCGGTTAGGATCTGGGATGCCTTTTCGTCTGGTAGCTACACTAGTATACTCGATATGGCTGAGTATGACAAGAAGTTACGCACCAGCTGCACGCTTGTGATGACTTTGGTGGAGGAGAGGCGGGCTACGAGGTATTTCGGCGGTAAGCTTGATGTTGATATTGACGATCACATGCTGGCCAGTAGGTTTATCTCTCACCTGAACGCCTTCAGTTGGTTTACTAACAGCTCCCAAGCCGATATCTATGAGGACACCACACTTGTCCACAAAACCGACTACGGCTCCTTCCCCAACCTCGAGAGTGCCAACGGGCCACCCATTCAGGAGTTCATCCGTCTCGGCCCAGGTCCTTCCGTACGTCACTCCCGCATAACTTTCACTCGTAGACATTAACCCCCCCTCCAGAACGAGCGCTCCCACCTCTCATTCCTCGCTGAACAGTACCTTGACCTCCTCACCTACACCCCCCCAAAAGACTACAAACCCGCCCAACCCGCCGACGCCGCCGCCCGCGACAAGGCCTACACCCTCGAGACCCTCGCCCGCATCAACACCTCCCTCACCGACTTCATCCACAAGCCCACCACCCCCAAATTACTCACCCCATCCGAAACAAACTACTACACCGCCCTCTCCCTCCTCTCCGCCTTGGTCCTGACAGCCGTCTCCGTCCCCAAATCCGAGCCCTCCGTCCCCAAAATCGTATCCCAAACAGCGCAATCCGTCAAGACAACCCTCACCACCCTTCGCACGGGGTTGCTGTCCCCTAAATCTTCCACTCCAGTCTCCGCTCAACAGGCGATCTCCTCATTGTGTGACATGCCCTCCTTTTCCTCTGTTCGGGACATCGCCCTCGCAGTTAAAGTCTCCGCTGGGTTTGTTCTTGCACACCACGAGAAGGAGACGGCAAGAGATAAATCGGGAAAATCTGGTCTCCACAAGGAGGTAGTCGCCGAGATGAAGGCGCTGGAGTCGGCAGCGAACAAGACGCTGGCTGATGCCAAGGGTCATGTGGGGGTGCTGAAGGGGGTGATGAACGAGAGCGGGTGGCTGGATAGATTGCTGGATGTTGTTTTGGGGGAGGAGGATAAGGAGGTGGAGCAGCTCACAGAGAAGGTTGGTGAGGTGGTGGAGGGGAGGGGAGGGGCGGAGGAGTGGGCGGGGAAGGTGGTGGATAGCTGGAAGGAGGGGGTGAAAGGATGGGGGATGGTTAGGTTTGAATAAGAGAGTTGGTTGTGTTGGGTAGTAAACAGTATATACACAAAATGGTGTGGTTAGATGCAAACAAAAAGAAGTAGAAAAAAGGCAAGGGGGGGGTATCTTATTTGTGGTATAAAAATGCTTGATCATCACCCTCTTGCCCTTTATGATCCAGTCCGCTATGCAACAGGAAAATATAAACAACACTAAATAAAAAATAGGTATCATAGTATATGCCAAAACAAAGCCCCCCAACCCCCCCCCCAAAAAAGCTAACAATGGAAATATCCAACATCACCCTCCCCTTTACCACCCTCCACCCCCAGTTGTGATAGTCCTTCACGCCCCTAATAACTCTGACTCCCCCTCCTCTTCGCCCTCTCCCTCTGCGCCCTCGCCAGAACCCCTCGCTGCTCCTCCCCGAGCGTAACCCACGTCCAGAACCAAGCCATTGTCTCGACAAACATGAACGTGAAGAACACCCTATTCTTGAGCGCGTCCCCGCCCCAGCCAGACGGCTTGTAATTTGGGTTGTTGTGCAGGGCATGGTGTAAGTTTGGGTGGGCGAATCGGCTCGTGGCATTTTCGTCGTGATAAAACAGCGGAGAAGACGGCGAGAAGAAGAAGGAGTAGATTGCCAGGGCGAAGCTGATTGATACTCGGAGGGGGGCTACACCATACACCACCGTTAGCTGGGGTTTGGAAGAAAACGAGGGGAAACCGGACCTTGAGTTCCCCAGTGGGTGATCAAACAGATCTCCTCTGGGTAGGAGAGGGTTACTAGGTCGGAGATGCCGAGGTAGCCGAGGATGACGCCCAAGAAGGCGAGGGCGGGGGAGGGGGTGTCGAAGGAGCGGGAGGAGGGGAGGCCCATGGAGTCGCCTAGAAGGTAGACTATCGACTGGTCCGAGATGGCGGAGGGGTTGGTGAGGAAGAAGAAGGCGAGGGTGAGGTGGAAGAGGGAGAGGGAGGTGATGATTGTTTTGGAGGATATTAGGGCCATGGTTGGAGGTTGGGTTTTTGGGAGGGGGGGTTGGTTGGTTGAGGATGTGGTTTTGGGGGGTTCGGAGGGCCAGCTTCGGCCAGCTTCGGAGTCGGTTTGGGAGTGGTTGTGGCCAGGTACGAGAAGGCACTCGAGCGAGGGGGCTGGATTGTGCGATGGTGTTTTGTTGGATACGGGTCTGAGTGATGGGGGGGGGTTTTGGGTGCTGGGTGGATGGGTGGATATACCTGTCGTCGTCAGGTGTAGCTCCCTCAGTGTCGGTGTCGTGTGAGACACTGGGGCACATTTACAAGCCTTATCGGCTGGTATCCCTTTTGATAAGCGAGGGCCATTGGTTGGGTTGTATTCCAGTTCAGAGTGGGGCGCGGGATCTGTCAGCCACATTATGCTTAACTTCTAGTGTGGCTGGATGAACTCTGGGTCTTGGCACTGCAACCCCTTTGGGGCAAAGAGGACAGGGATCCAGCTGTGTTTGTGATGGCGGGGCCCATGCTGCTGTCGCCCACTGCCTTTCATGAACTGAAGCCCATCCGAGAGGGACCATTTGTGAGCCTTTGTCCCAGGAACTTACTGAGTTCTTTTTGAGATTGCCTGGTAGTACTGGAATCGGACCAAAACCCGGATAATCACCACCTGCACCCGCGACTCGCATCATCCCAGCTACAAACCCCAACCATGGCAGCGGACACGGACACAGACACACCTACCGAGCCCCCTAGCCCGGGGCCAGCGCTCGACATCGACCGGCAGCTGAAATACTGGAAGATGTGCCTGCAGTCCCCCCTGCCCCACCACTACCTCTCCAACGAAGGGAATCGCGTGGCCTTGGCCTACTTCATCATCAACTCCATCGCCATACTCACACCTAATACTAATAACAATACTGAGAACCCCCTGATCACTCCGCAGGATCGGAGAAAGCTACGGCAATGGGTTCTCTCACACCAGCACCCTGGTGGTGGCTTCTCTCCATCTTCATCACTCGTATTTCCACTTCAGGGTTATGAGCAATGGGCGCCAGAGACAGCCTCTCAAACGACAGAACCAGCGGGAATGGCCAATGCGCCAGGGACACTATTTGCGCTGCAGCTTCTAGCGCTCTTGGCAGACGAGGATGGCCCGGAGGGTGCGTTTGATGGGGTTGACCGTGTGCAGACGCTCCGCTGGTTGCGGAGGCTGCAGAGGGAAGACGGGAGTTTTGGGGAGGTGCTGAGGTTGTTGCCGAGCCAGGGGTGGTTCATCGGGGGAGGCTATGACATGCGGTACTGCTACATTGCCGCATCAATACGGTGGATGCTAAGGGGGGGTGTGAAGGAGGGCGAGCCGGGTTGGGTGGAGGATTTTGATACTGAGAAGTTGGCGCGTTATATTCTCAGCAGCCAGGTGGGTGTTCTGTCTCTTGTATCTCGTGAATCATATGCGTGCTGATAGATGGGCGACAGACGTACGATGGCGGGTTTGCGGGCAGCTCACAAGAAGAACCACACGGTAACTCACTCCTTTCCTGTCCGTACTGTCTCATCACTAACACCCAACCCAGCCGGCTACGCCTACTGCGCCATATCCGCCCTCTCGCTGCTAGACCGGCCATTAGAAACCACCACTCATCCACTGCCTCCCTCCCCCTTACTTTCCCGCATCCGCGACCTCCCAGCCCTAATCCACTGGCTCACCTCCCGGCAATTCATCTACCTCGACCCCGCCTCCTCCGATTCACCCCCCAGTAACAACCCCGACAACGAATCAGACGAAGAAGACCCGGTCAACTTCCTCCTCCCCTCTCTCTCCTCTATATCTATCTCACCCCCAGATCCCATCCTCATAGCCTCCAACGGCCGCACGAACAAGGTAGCAGACACATGCTATACCTGGTGGGTCCTCGCCGCCCTCTCCAACCTCTCCCAACTGCCCCTCTTTGGCGACTGGTTACCTGCCAGAAGGTTTCTGCTGGAGAAAATGGCGCATCGGATTGGCGGGTTTAGTAAATACCCTGGGGGACCGCCGGATGTGTATCATAGCTGTTTTGGGCTGACGGTCATGTCATTGATGGGGGAGCCGGGGTTGAGGAAGCTGGATGGGGGGTTGGCGGTGCCGGAGGAGACGGTAAAAGTTATCGAGAAGGCGAGGGGAGAACTGTTAAAGAGAGCGAGAACAGAGGGGAAGAGGATGGAGGTGGTGGAGTTGGGGGTGATGATGAGGGGGACGAGGCCGGGGTGGTTGAAGGGGGTTGGGGTAAATTAGCAGTGTAAATGGGGAATGCGTTTTGATTAAGAGGCTACAGAAAGAGACACCATGTTTTGGGCAACAACAGGTAGTGGAGCTGTCCCAAAGAGGCGTGGTGACGATTCTGGACTGATTAGTGATCCGGATTTCATGTTTGAGAAGCTCAGCAAAGAAGGAATGCGCAATTGTGAGATCATTGAGCGAGTCCTGTATTTTCCACCGTGCCCTCTTTTCCTTTGCAATGTGCCGTGGATCACATGGAAATATAGGGCGGAGAAGGCACAGTAAAGTAGAGACATGATGAGGCCCAACTTGTGATCCCTTGCATCTGGGTTTCGTTTATTTCTATATGGTATGAGGCTTGTAGTTTTTATTCCATGGCCGCGAGTATTTTTTTTGGCGTTTGCTGTGGTCGTTGGCAGAACCCTAACCCAGACATCACCCTATCAAAACACCCACATCCACACCTCAAACTCCTAAGGCAAGAAAGCAATTATCTATTGTCCCCAATCTAATTCTATTCACTTCCAAAAAAAAACCCTCACGGTAAAACCACGCAGAAACACAAAACTTGATCACCATCCAAGGGGTAAGTAGATCGTAAACTCGTTTTTATAAAAAAAAATATAAAAAATATGAACTGTGCTGTCCCCTCGACCGGAATCGAGCCGGTGACCTTTCGGTATATCGATAAACGATCAAAGAACATTTACAGCCGAACGTGATAGCCAACTACACCACAAGGGGATTTACTCTTTTTGTTGGAGACAGTACGGTAGGATTTGCATATGTGTGTGGATGCAGTGGGGGCAAATGCGGGTTTTTTTTTTCGCGTCAGACGCTGCGTTTTGTGTGTGGCGGGGAGGCGAACGGAGATTGGCTGTGATGCTGCTTGTGTGAGATGAGAGGTTGGTCTTCAAGTTCGGTAAGTAGGATGTTTCGGTTAATTACCTATGGCATACACCCCTTCATGGGCCAAAGGCCATGGCTAACTACCTAGCTATGCTATAAAAAGGTTTGAATTATTGGTATTGGAAGCCCTTTGCAAGCTATTTGTCCGCCGTGACATGAAAAAGACAGAGTTTTTGGTGATCCGTACCACGCCCAAACTTTGAAGCAAGATCACCAGATTCAGGTGTGGCAAGGGCTACCGAACCTCTCCTTTCCACATCACAGAACATCGGAGTACCTGGGACGCATCTCGAACTTGGACATACTGAGCCATGCTACAGGGAGTGAGCCAAGACCCAAGACACACTGTTAATACAAGAATGTCTAGTCTAGCTCGCAACATGGTATCTCTACATGAAATCTGCACCGCTAAAATGTCGTATCTCTTCGTCAGTCATATCATCATCCTCTTCCATCACAAGTCACCTTGCTCATCCGCCTCTTCCAGCGCATGCAAAATCAGTTTCTTATACCCCTCCACCGCCTCCTCCAAATCCTTCACCTTCAACCCTTCATCATCCCCATGCGCCACAAGAATGCTCCCCGGCCCATAGAGATAACTCGTGTGATCCCCATCCAAATTCGGAACATCTGTCCCATAGCTCGCGACCATAGTCTCGAACCCGTCTACTTCACACTTGCACTTGACTGGTCCGTAGCCCCCAAACCACTCCGAACTGAGCGCATCCCCGTCTGTCTCCTTCAAGATCTTCTCAATATTGGCAATAACCTCCTTGTGCCCCTCCTTCTGCCCCCCCGAGGCAACACGTATAGCAAGCCTAGCGCTGGCGGACTTGGGGATAACATTTGCAGCCACACCGCCTTCCAAAACGCCAATATTGACTGTGGTGTTACCATATCGATCGCTTGACCCTAAATCGGTGTTGAGAATGGTGTGCAAACTGCGAATCAAAACTTCGTTGGCGGATTTGCCTAGTTGAGGGTAACCAGAATGGCCGGCTTTTCCTTGAGAGTGGATGATGCCGTTGGTGATGCCTTTATGGCCACAGGCGAGTCTGTTTTCTGTTGGTTCGCCGAAGATGGCGGAGTGAAAGCGGTATTGCTTCTCGTCGCTGCGGAAAATCGAGGTGCTGTGGGATCGGCGGGAGAATTCCTTCATGCCGATGCCGGAGGTCTCCTCTCCCACAACGAAGAGAAGCATGACGTCTGATGGGGAGATGGATCCGGATGAAAGGAGGCTGGATAGGGCGATGAGTTGCGCCGAAAGAGATGCTTTCGCATCGACGGAGCCTCGGCCGGAGATAAGCGTATCCGAGGTGATCGGTCCTGAAGGGGTTATTTTGTATGGGATGTATGGGGGGACCACGTCGATGTGGGAGGTGATGAGAAGCTTGAAGTTGGCGGTGGAAGGCTTCGTAGCGGTGGGCCAGGCAAGGACATTGTACCTGGTACCAGAGCCGCTGTTTAGCCCAGCAGGGATATTTTGGAGCTCAACACTGTAGTTCTGCTGGCCGAGATATTTCTGGAGAAGAAGAGCGGCATCTTCTTCGGTGCCACTCAGAGAAGGTATGTCGACCATGTTTTTGTGAAGGTCGAGGAGGTCATGGCGGTAAGAGGGGCCATCTGCGTGCGGCGTAGGGATTGCATATACTGCTGCTGAGTACAATGCGCTGGACAGTAGCAGCAGCTGTGAGGTCTGCTTCATTTTGAGTTTTGGCTAGCCCTCTGCATCCCGAATTCTGTTGATGAAAGGTGAAAGATCCAATGTCTCGGTCGAGTTCATGGTAGCGCGGATGAGGTCATCCCTTTCAGTGGGTCCAAACATGCACAAATCGCTAATGCAAGGGCGGTGGGGCGCTGAATGACTTGCACAATGCATGTTCAACATCTCATTTCGTATTCAGCTCCTCAGCTCGCTCCTCATAGCTGACGGGCAGCAACGGAAGCCAGCCGCTCTGGTAACACCTGGCTAAAGTCAAACTTGCCATCCGCCCCCTTCACCACGGTTCCCCTCTCAGTGACAATGGCATCGATAAGCTCGTGAGGCGTCACATCAAAGGCTGGGTTCCAGACACCAATTCTCTGGTCAGCAATGGCCACCCTCGCGGTCTTGCTCGTATCAACGGTTCCATCCTCATTGACAATAGCACCGCTGATTTGCGTCAACTCCTCACGCTTGCGCTCCTCAATCTCAATGGCGCTTCCAGTCTCCGTCTCAAGGTCGACGCTGGTAGTTGGCGCAGCCACAACAAACTTGATGCCGTGATGCCGGGCGAGCACCGCCAACTGATAGGTGCCAATCTTGTTGGCGGTATCACCGTTACGAACAACGCGGTCAGCGCCGACAATAACGGCGCCAATGTTCATGCGCTCACGGTGGAGGTTGAAGAGAGCACCGGCCATGCTGTCGGTGATGAGAGTGGATGGGATGCCCTCGAAGACGAGTTCGAACGAGGTGAGACGGCTGCCCTGGTTATAAGGACGAGTCTCGGTGCAGTAGGCGTGCTTTAGGAGGCCCTTGGAGTGAAGGGTACGGATGATGCCAAGCGCTGTGCCGTGGCCAGACGTAGCAAGAGAGCCGGTGTTGCAGTGGGTGAGAACCGAGATGGGGCGCGCAGAAGAGGCATTGTACTGCTGTTGCAACCAGGCGGCACCGTGGGAGCCGATGGAGGTGTTGTTGTGAAGGTCCTTGGCAAGGATTTCCTCGGCCGTCTTGATGTAGGTGTTCAAGATGGCCTCCTTGGCTTCGGGGTGAGCCAAACCCTCGAGGTTGGCCGCTCTGGTGGCCAGCTTGAGAAGAGTGATGGCATTTGACAGATCGACTGCTGTGGGCCTGCTCTCCTTGAGGTAGTCAAGCCTTTTTTCGATATGCGCAATGACCCCTTCAGGGTCAGTCGCAGCTACGATGCATGTTAGTGCTGTCTCAACATTGGGGGGTAAAGTGTATACTTACTGCAGTCCCCGTTGTGCAGCTCAACTGCATGGGCCAAAGCAGCCACAATGGCGATAGCAGGGGCACCTCTCACTCTCATGGACCTGATGCAGTCAAACGCCTCCTCGGCAGTTGACACCTCATCGTAATGGTTCTCATGAGGCAGTCTGAGCTGGTCAAGGACTAACAGCTTGCCCCGCGAATACTTGATAGCCTGGAGGGTAGCCATTTTAATGCTGTGTTTGGGAGAGTTGCAGAAACAAACAAAAAAAACGGTGATTGAAAGTAGCCAGCCGCGTTTTGAAGATGTCAAAAATACCCCTGGATTTTTCCACAGGGAACGGGCCTGAATGTGAGCTTGAAATAGAATATATCTCTTCGAGGGTGGGGGTTGCAGCCGCCAGGACTGTCATCAGATAAATGCCCCGCCACTGCGCGTAAAAGCTTTGGTGGGGCAACTTTTATGAAATTTGGTCAGGCTCAGTGAGCTGCATTGCCAAGAAGCGGTGAGGGCTCCTAGCCATTGCATCGACGTGCCACCCTGACCTAAGGGGATTCTGCCAGCGCATGGCCGGGAGCTGTCTTTCTTTCTGGAATTCCAACAAGCTTTGACGAGGGAATGTCATAAACCCCTGGAGCTGTTCAGCATGGAGCAGCCCTTTTCGTCGTCAAAGGTGACGGGTTAGTGCTGTTTTTGATATCTGCAGAGCTCCCAGCTAACCACTGTCCGCATATACAGTCGAGTACTTCGATCCCCACGATGTCTACAAGCTCCTTGCGCCGGGGCTGATCCCTCGGCTCCCGCTCCGCGACCTCAACTGGCAGTCCCACGCCGGGCCACTACGGTCAATCAACACCCTCCATATCGAACTCCTACCTTCTGGTGCCGATTACTCGAACATCTTTACCCCCCTGTCCTCCCCAAACCCGAAAGGCGCAAGCTCCACCGATGTCGCGAATCAACCTCCTCAGGACGATGGTTTCCAGACCGCCACCATTGCAGGGCGCGGCAGCTCAACCGACCAGGTAGACTCGACGCTTCGTCCACCAGCAGGGCCAAGCAAGGAAAGGAGACATCAAATACCCGGCTTGCGCCGCACGCCGTACCTTAAGGTGTTGCTGATACGATGCGACGACAACGATACATACAAGTCGACAACCAAGGGCGAGATCAAAGAGTGGATCAAAGTTAACACGCCACCCGCGCAGGGAAAGAGTGGTGCCGAGAATCACGATGCCTTTGAATGGCTGATCATCCATGTGGTCCTCCCAAATACCGTCGCCGCGACCCAGCCACGAAGCACCGGCAAAGTCCCCGACTCAAGTGATGTTTCCAAGACGGCAACCTTGAAGTGGCGCGGTGGCTCAACATCACTTCTGGAGAAGCTTCGGACTGATTTCAACGGCTCGGGCAAGGGTGCTGTGGACAGAATCAGGCAGATTCGCATCGGGGTGAATGACGTGCCATACAGTATGCTCCCGAGGGTGGTGCCTGCGGTGCCTACGGGGTATCGTGAGACCGAGCAGGACAGTGAGGCCGCGTGGGCGGACTTGATTGGGAAGTTTAAGGAGCTCATCCTATCCAGCTTCGACACACGCGTCACACAGTACGAGGAGGACATCAAGGAGCGGGACGGCCAGAGGAGCTTACCAGGGTGGAATTTTTGTACCTTTTTTATCCTTAAAGAAGGTCTGGCCAGGGGCTTTGAGAGTGTCGGTCTTGTTGAGGATGCCCTGGTCGGGTATGATGAGCTCAGTGTGGGACTTGATACCATCATCCAGGAGCAAGCCACTGAGGGGTCTGCTGAAGCTCACGGCGGTGCCTTGCTCGCTTATACACCAGAACTCAAAGAGACGGCACAGAAGGCTCTCAGTGAAATCGCCGGCGGTACTCTCGAGTTTGACGAAGCGGAGGCTGTGGATCTCCAGTCTGGCGAGAAGCAAAAGCTGGACTATTCTGAAAGCATCCCCATCACCTCATCAAAGAAAATGTACCGCGAACTGATCTTGGCCAACAATGTGTCATTATTCGATTTCAGGTGCTACCTCTTTGCCCGCCAGATCTCTCTCCTTCTTCGCCTTGGAAATGCATGGTCAACACGGGAGGAGCTGGTTGCCAAATTAAAGGAGCAGCAAGAAATGGTTCCGCGAGGCGTGGCTGCGAAAACGCCTGCGCCCAAGCTGAATGAAGAGCCGGAAAATCTGCTGCAGCTTGCTGAAATCTGCAAGCGCACGCTCGAGTTTGTGCCTGCGATCTCGACAGTGATGAGAGAAGACATCATTGCGGCTATGCTGTCTGCCAGGAAGCACGAAGAAGATGACACCAAGCCAGTCCTCGATTCCCTGCTCTCTGAAGTTGTGGACAACATGGTGTCGTCCTTTGCCTTTTCTGTTGCCCAACAGATTCTCGCACAAACGTCTACCAAAGCGCTGCCTATTCCACCTTCCACCCTCAGTGATGCTCATGATCAAAAGGCGTCTATCCCAGACCCAAAAACGATGATGCATCCAGCCAGGACGACGTCGCTTCACGGCCAGGGCACTCAGCGGCCACCGCTAAGCCCTGGGTTTCCGTCCGGGCGTCTGTCTGGTTCAATCGAAAGTCCATCCGTGTCTTCTTACCATAAACCTGGGCTTGAAGAACTTGCTGCTAGGAGGGCTGAGCTGTATGCATTGTCCCGGAACATATTAGAGGAGTGTGGCAAGAAGCGTGGCTGGTCCGACGGGTGGTCTTCGGTCCCCACGGTAGGGGAGGCCGGCATTGTCGATATGGAGGAAATCAGTCTCGAACATGATGTCGAAAAGTCCGAGCCTGCTGCAACAGAAACTGCCGAGGTCCTACACACATCAATCGCAGGTGTAGGAACAACCCTTCTCCGCACAGCGCTCGACAATAAGGATGACTTTTATCGGCTCTATGAGACACTAACCGACAAAGCTCTCCGCCACTACACAGTCGCCCAGCACTTGCACTCTGTTCAGGCCTGCATGGCTGATCTGGCGGTTCTCAAGTTCCACCTTGATGAGTACAAGGATGCGGCTTTCTACTTTTACCGGGTCATTCCCTTCTTTGGAGAAAGCAGCTGGGCCCTCCTCGAGCTCTCCATGCTGGTCATGTACGCGAGATGTCTCAAGAAGCTGAACAGACTAGATGATTATGTCAACCAAGCGCTTCGCCAGCTTCTTTGCAAGGCGGCTGCCGCTCAGAGGGACAGACTACAACAGAAATCACGGTTCAGAAATACTCTTACGTCTGCTACGCAGTATCCGGAAGCTGCTGCTATTACGGGCTTTTTGGCAGACCTGATTTCAGTTTCAGCGTCGCTAGAAAAGGATGTCAGGATTCCGTTGACGAGCCTCTGTTGTGACCTTGCGCTTGACGGGCCACCATTCTATGATGAGGGCCAGGATAGCTTTTCCCTGTTTCTTGACTTTCACAGTCTGCTGGTTGATGAGTTCGAAGCCGACTCGGTCAGCATCCGCATCACCAGCAAGACCGCAGGGGGCAATAGGGAAATCTGGCTGCAGACAGAGAAGCCGGTTACGATCCGGCCAGGGTTGAACAAAGTACGGGTGCAAAGCACCACCATGATGGCTGGCGCTTTTGAAGTTGATCAAGTTCGTCTGTCCAGCAACAAGGTATTGCTGCACTACGAGCGAGATCCCAGTCAGCCTGTGGACAAGAATTTTACGAGCCTAAAGAACCCCCAGGTGACATTATATCAACGGGCTAGCGGCTTGGACGTGCGCCTGACAGGGACAAAAGACCTTCAGCTCGACAAGAAGAAGTCGTTGGATCTTGAGCTCTCGACTGGTTGGAACATGGCCAAGGCGTGTGAAATCAAGATCAGGTCTGCCACCGGTGGGCTACGGCTGGTTATGAGTGAAGCTGAGGTGATTGGCTCGAAACAGGCTACCAAGGCGGAAGGAGGCACCTTCAAATTCGGCGCCATTCCAGCCAACAGCTCCGTGAAGGTCAGGTTTCCCTTCACTGTCGAACATGATTTGCTCGACGTTGCTGTCAGGGCTGAAGTCACATATTCTACCGAACGTGGGAGCTTCACCTTCTTCAAAACGTCATCAGTCCCGATTTCCCTCGCTGTGGAGGTCAATGTCCAGGACATCTTCAAGCATAACGCCCTGTTTTCACGATTTGCTGTCTCCTCCGCCAGCTCCAGTCCACTGAGGCTGTTCAAAAGCGAGCTCTTAGGTTCCGAGGTCTTTGAGACACATTTCGGACAATCGCCCAGCCAGCCAGTGTTGATTTTTCCAAAACAGCCGACAAGCCTGCTGTACAAAATCACGAGAAAACCAGGCGTTGCCATCGGGCCAAAAACGAACAAGACACTGTATCTCAAGCTGTACTACAGCGTCTTACAAGAAGAAATCGAAGCCCTCTTTGAGCAGAAAATTATCGCCGACTTGGAAGACACGCCTATGAGGGAGTATTCCAAACTGATCGTCTCAAAAGTCGTGTCAGCAGTCCAAACCCGACTGTCAGAATACGACCTCGAAAAGGCTGCTCTGTTGGGCGAACTGCAAACCTCTTTCTTGGCCAACATCAACTGGGAAAATCACTTCTCTGGCCTCGGCCACCAAAACCAAAGCGGCAGCTCCTCCCTTGCCTCATCTAGTGAGGACGAAATCTCCACCACGACTCTCTCAAGTTTTATGCTCACCTGGCTCACCTCCCGCCCCTCCCTTCCCTTACCACACCCGGACTTGATTCCAGAACCAAACACCATCGTCATACCTGTCGATATCCCCCCGGTAGCAATAGTTCACACCGCCGACCTTCGGATCTCTTCCCCCCCTACCCGCGTAGTGAACGGTACAGACCCCAACTCCGGCTCCCCCACCTTTGTGATCAACCAGCTCCTCCCCGCCGCCCTCCACCTACAATGGACGCGAATCTGGGACACAGACCCCGCCAACTCCTCTCTTGCACACGACCTAGAGTTTGGATACGAGATCACCGCCCCGGGTGACAGCTGGCTACTGGGTGGCCGGAGAAAAGGGCATTTCATCATCCCTGCTGTCGAAGACGGCGATGGAGGAAAGTTGAGTTCAGATGCCGAGACAGAAGCGGAGATTCCTGTTGTTTTGGTGCCGCTGAGGGAGGGTTATTTACCGTGGCCGGGGGTGGAGATTAGGGAGGTCAAAGGGGAAGGGGAAAGCCCGGTGGGAGGAACAATGGTGCACTGTGAGACGGATTACAAGAACTTGGGGGAGACGGTGGAGGTAGTGGGGGATAGGGGGAGGATTACGGTTAGTTTGGATGTTAGCGATGGGGGGGATCGGGGGGGTCCGATGGTGCTGGAGTGTGAGGGGGGTGGATGGGGGAGGGGGAGGGTTATTGTCTGATTAGTTGATGCTGTGTGTGTTTTTTTTTGCAGGGAGCAAGGTTCAGCTTATAGTAAATATCCTTAATTGACAAGTTCTTGTTACTCTGTTTCATATATTTGTGGCATGAAGTATTCTTTACTCCCTTGGCATGGGGTGATGTTATTGCAGTATTGAATTTTGCAGTGGGGTGTGTCACACGGTCCCTAAGGGCAGGCGTGAATACTGCAGTGCAGGTATGTTGCATAGGGGGGTTCCTTATGTCAGATACCTATCTCGATGCAAGAGACAGGTGCTTGTGGGCCTGCCTAACCCCCTCCCACCCCCCTCAACCCTCAGAGTCTGTTGCTCATCTGCCGCAACTTTATTCTGTGAGGTCGGAGGTAAAAAAAGTAAGAACTATTGGCCGGCAATGCATGCGTTTGGACCCTTGGTTTTGACGGCGTGACGGGTAGGCCCGCCTGCCTGAAAACCGCTGAAAACTTCCAATCAGCCTGTTGGTTTGATGTCATCTCTTCTCAATGTCTCCGGCGGTCAGTGGGCTCGTGGTATCTCAACCGGGGAAAGAATGGACTCCAAGGCAATGTCCGATCGGTCGCATGAAATACTACCCGATGACCTAAAACGGGGGAGGGGGGGAGGAATGGATTCTGGCTGACTACTACGATGACTAACGGCGCTCTCTGACTAAGAATACCTAAACCGAGGAGCAGTTGAGGAGGGCACAATGCCCGCCTTTTGCGCCACCATTGGGAGTGTCTTCCCGAAGTTGGGGTACTGGTTCGGATAATCGGGAATGTCACAGAGAAATTATTTGGTACCGAGAAGACATGTGGGAGAGGTGAAAGCTTAGGGTATGAGTAAGCTCATGCAGGTGGTTTGAGGCTGGCGCAGGCCGTCGAATGTAGAGTTAAGGTAGTTAAGGTGTGTGGTATGACCTCACTTTGGAGCGGTTAGGGGCAGTAAAAGTGATTGTTTGGGGTGTTACTAACGGAGTTGTGGCTGCCTCGGCTTCGGTTGTCAAATGTAGAGTGGTCAAGGGTTGATAATGATGGGGGCGGAAATTGTCGAGAGGGTATGTGGTGGCTTTGATGCAAAACTGGCTGGATTTGTTTGTAGGTAGAGGTGAGTGTGTAGAGCGATTATTTAAGGAGTTAAAAGATGGTCCTTTCGGTCCCCCCCTCCCCCTTCTGGACTCATCCGTAAGTGATCGCAGAGCTTTTCTTTTCCCAAATTTTTTATTCGGAATGGCTGAAGCACCATCATCGTCACAGCTAGGACGGAAGAGAAGGGCCCACAAACGAAGTCGACATGGATGTTTAACATGCAAGCAGCGGCATACTCGATGTGACGAGCTTAAACCAGTCTGGCAAGTATGAGTTTCGATCTATGTGCTGTACGTATAGCTAATGGGAGTAGCACGAATTGTCTCACGCGTGGTGGAGAATGTGGTTATGCTGCCGAAGGGGCCAAGGGCACATCTGATTTCCCTTCTTGGGCAACCACAGCGATGCAGCCACGCTTGGTAGCGTACCCAAGCTCACCGGCAGATCCGTTTGACGCACTACCTATCAAAATGCCACATCGGTCGTTGGAGTTGTTCAATCATTGTATGAATTCACGATGCGTGTTTACTTCGGAAAGGGGTGGCGCTAACATTCAGGGGTAAAAGTTGCCAGCTATAGGATTTTCAGTCGGACTGCTGTGCCAAAGCGTGCGAGCTCGCAGTGGTTTGTTTTCTCCTTATTTACTCCCCCTCACTGAACATGGCAGCCCACTGAGGTCAAACAGTGTCGGGATCGCCCTCTCCGACCCAGACATATTTCGAGCTTGTCTCATCATGAGTGCGTTGCACTACTCTCAAATCAGCGGTGGTTTGGGAGAATCCGAGATGGAAGAGACGTACTTGTACCATAAGCTTGAAGCGATGAGATTGGTAAACGCTAAAGTTGCAGACCCAGCAACGTGTACCAGTGATGGTTGTCTGAGTCTGATTGCTGGGTTAGCCTTGGCCGAGGTGAGACATGCTTTTGGAAGTTCTAGACGGACTGTTAACACTTCGCAGAGTGGTATGGGTGATGTTACTGCTGCCGAGGCACATATAAACGGTCTTTGCACCTTGATTGACATGAGACACCCCGAGGAATGGCAGCACCGCTTTTATGGTATGCTACAAAGGATCATCCTCATGTAAGTTCAGTCTTGTTACGAGATCCCTAAACCACATTCTGACACGTCTCTAAAGGGCCGGTAGCTATATTGCTGCATCCAGAGATCCGTCTCTGGTAGAATCACCAACCATTGAAACCGACAACATGACCCTCTGCTCTCCCCATCCATACTTTACCAAGCTAACCTCCGCCCTTTTATCAACCGCCCAGGTCCAAGCCACTAACCTCTCCCCCTTTTATCTCACCACTGCACCCTGCCTCGAAGCCTGCAAAGCCGATGTCGAGGGAGAAGTCCTGTTCAACACCCTCCAACGCCTCACATCCATCTGCTTTTTCGCATATGACAACAGCAACAACGAAATTACCTCTCTCCTACTATCAGACACTGAGTCTTATATCGCCAGCCTACTCTTCCAACCTGACTCGCCCTCGTCCTCTCCCACCACCATAGCTTCATATCCCAAAAGCCGCCACACCAAGAAGCGCAGGGGGAAAAACCACCCTTACAAGCAGACACCCCCAGTTTACTTCCCCAGCTCAAGCCGTGCTTGGGCTGCGGCTGGCTATCTCTATATCCATCTCATCTTATCACCCCTGTGGACTCAAATCTCCCAAGACTCCACAATCGATACTGATCTCCTCTGGTATTTACTCAACACCCTCCAGGACGACATCGCCACAACGGAAGAAGCGATGAAAATTGGCACATACAGCTCCGAGCTGTGGATATGGAAGGTGATCATTGGCGTGTATGCCATTCATCTTTCTCTGCGGGATCAACACGAGGATGTGATGAGGGAGGTGATGGCCACGACCGAAATAAACCAAGAGCTACAGGAGATCTTCGGGACTGCTGCTTCAGCAGACACGCCGGGTCAAACAATCATTTGGCCGGGTCTTATCTACACTGGTACCTCACTTTCATCATTGTCATTCCAAGATGGCAGTGAAGATGCACTCCCAGACCATGCCTACCCAGATCAAGCACACGAAAAGTTCCACAAACAGAAACAGAATCACATCCCAGCTGCCTCTCCCCCACCAAACGACTATCTCCATTCCTTCAAAATATTCTTCAATCAAAAGATCGCCATATGGAGCCAAACAACCAAGGTGGTAGACTGGGAAGGGACAGAGCAAATGCTAGGCAGGATAGTCTGGCCTCGGCAGGCCTCGGCACAGAGGCTCGAACAGACTGGAACTCTAGAGACCACTGTGAGGGCCATTTGGACAGAGGCTGTGTCTATGTATGGTTCTGGAGTTGGCGAAGTGCTATTTTTGTGAATGCCAGGGCCATCTCCTCGAGATGCTTGGCGTTGTGGGTTCAGGGGTCAGGGTTCAGGGGTAGGGGACTCAGGGGTTCAGGGGGTTACCAGTCACGCCGTGGACAAAAATTAACTGAGAAGGAGCAAGCCAAAGTGTAATAGCTAACTAGCTATCTAAGAAAATGTGTTTTTTTTCCTCCAAAGTTTCAGATAGGCGTTTAAACTTCCAAATAGGCTCTAAAGACCGCTCGTTGGTTTTAATAGACCTCCTTTCTGAACACAATGGGCACGTCCGTGTTTAGCGATTTCCACGTGGTGAGGTTGTATTTAATTATTGTGCATTTACCGTTGGCGTACTGAATTACCCAACATGTAGGTTTCGCTTTATTTTAGACCATGCGCCACCGGTTGCCTTCGTGGAGGGCTCAGTTAAGGGATGTTCTGGACGACTTGCATCCTTTGATGCGCCCGTTGAGCCTCGGCTACCCTTGCCCTGCTTCCACTTATCATACTCCAATCCTTGTGCTTCAGCAATCATCGGTAGCGTTCTTTCATGTTTGTAGATAGAGTGTCGACTTACCCAACTTGGTCTTTTCACTTTGCTTGCCCTCGTCTAATGATGTCTCTCTTTGATGTTTGTCTCTTCGAGCAGCGCCTGCAGTTGATGGACTCTTATGCAACCGATCTACGGATAGTCTTGAGTTATAGGCCGGTTGGTATGTCGGGATTGGCAAAGGA
Organism: Triangularia setosa; assembly: GCA_033296915.1. NCBI lineage: Eukaryota > Fungi > Ascomycota > Sordariomycetes > Sordariales > Podosporaceae > Triangularia > Triangularia setosa. The sequence continues at coordinate 23,274 of MU866220.1, read as the reverse complement.
TCTTCTACTGGGCTCGAGGTATATGCTGCTATCGTTGCAAGGCTGGAACTGTATCCTGGTATTGTTGCAAAACTGGAATTAAATGCCGGGATTACCGTAGGACTGGGTTTATACGCTGGCATCGGTGAAAGAGACAGTGACGGCTTTGACTTTACTCTAGAGATGCGCTGATAGAAAACCTCCATGGCTCTCTCCAATCGTGCCAAGTCCCCTAGTTTCCAGAGTTGGCACATGTGTTCAAATTCATCTAGCCCAGATCTTCTGGCCCAACTCTTTGCACTGGAATTCGACGAGTCCCGTGCCAGGTCGTCGGAATCGTATTTGAGAACTTGATACACTATCTCTGGATCTCCGGTTGCTGCCGCGTACATCAACAGAGTCATTCCCTTTGGCGGATCTAGCGGTGGTAACGCCTGGTCTGTTCGTTTATCCTTAAGAATGACCGGATGATTTTGCAATATGTGCGCCATGACCCCGTCGTATTCCAATCTATTTGTGACTATCCCAAGCATCGCGGTTGATGATCTTTCCAGCTCATCGGTGCTTTGCCTTGAGGTCATAGACCAGAGCCTTTTGACATGATTCCAATTTTCTACTTCGCTTATCTCCGCAGAAACGGCATCAATGTTCGAAGAGAGTGTTGTAGTGATGCTGTGGAGAGATAAGTGATGTGCTGCTTGCCTGTCTAGCCTATACTGAAGATGTTCAGCCTGAACCTTCAATACCGCGATTTGTGAATTGAGTGCATCGAGTTTCTTCTTTGTTTCATTAATCTCTGCGCTAGAACTGGCAAGGTCTCTCATACTCAGTCGATGTTGGCGTGACAGCTTCGCGGCATCCCGAACATGCTGTATGAAAGCACAGCACTCAGTACGAAGAGTGATCTGTGCCGAAACGTTAGGCCAGCCAGGAGGAGGAAGATGAATATGGTCCAGTTCCAAATGACTCGATAGGTTCAGTACCCAGAGCGGATGCCGGTCAATTGTGTCTTGTCTCATAGAAGCCGCTAAAACAGCCAATGGTTCTTGAGCAGGAACGATATTTGGGCTTGACGTGCATAAAAGGCTCGTCCAAGACTTTGCGATTGTGGATAATGGCGTCGGCGAATACTGATCGTCAAAATAGAGGTGTGGTGAAGGCTCTCTTGTCCCCGTCACTGATTCTCGAAAAAAACGTAATCCAAGTATGAAACTGCCTTTTGTCTTTAAAGTGTAAGAGAATCTAGCCAAGAACAGAATCTCTTCTGAACCAGGTGCAAAATTATGCTGCCTGGGGGTTTTAATCATGGCCATGTCGTGTTCGAAGCATTCTGGCGGGTATACCTCGTCAAGCTTGGCGTTCCATGGACATGGCTTGGGAGGGAGATAGATCCAGTATGACTTGTCATCATGTGGCGGTAGATCGCCAGGACGATCATTGCGGATCCAAATGATCTCGGGGGGAGGGATACGGGGAGGCATCGGAATGATGACGGTGTGTAAGCCATGGGGACGAATGCAGACGGTCTTGGATTGAGCCTTGAATCTTTCGTCGTGACATAGGACCAGAGGAATCGCGAGCGCAAACGATGGGTTGTTTTTAGAGCTGCAAGACAAGTACCCGTAGATAACATGACTCGAGGGGTCGCCCGGCGTTGGGGAACCGGGACTGAAGCCTCCTCTCATAGGAACGTTTGGCATGGCTAGACTTCTGCTTAAACTTTCGCTCAACGATATTGCGATAGGCATTGTTCCGCCAAATATGTCGAATGCACGAATGTGCGTTTCAATACCACTCGAAGCACGCTGGATGATATCACCGCATCGCTTGAAGTCCGCCGGAGAAGTTGCAAGTACCCCCCCGGGCACGGCCGGCAGAGCTGTCTTTAATCGCTCTTGTTGCTCCACTGGTGCTCCAAGTGACCAGGCCAGGATCGAATCGTCGGGTAGTTGTTTCATAATTGCCTCTTGCAGGCGCCCGAAGGCGCGTTCGAGCCCTATGCCATAGCTTGGGGTTATATCCACGTCGAAGATTCCGACCAAACAGTAGGCCATATCCTCGGGCCTAGTCGTCGTCCGTCTTGAAGCCCAAGACATTCTTTGTGCGACACTGCACTCCCGCAAACTTGCAAAGCCTGTCAGAATGTGGTGTGGTAATCCGGTTGCTTCTTCGATGACTACCGACAGCGAGGATTTTGTCCCCAACTGAGCCCATGCCGAGTCGAAGAAGGTAACTTTTCGTGGTGCCAGGAGCTCCTGAAGTGTCCACCCCCGTGTAAACCAACGGCTCTGACAAATTTCCTCGTGTCGCCCCGGTTTGACGTCGGATAGGTATGCGTAGCAAATCTCCGAGTTCTGGTACCAGCGGAACATGGAATTGATGGCCTCGCTGAGCTCTACCGTGCTTGACTTATCAATGCAGCACGTGTCAATCCAGATGTAGTTGAGGCCATCTTTGCAAGCCTGCTCGCAGCTGCGGTCTAGCTTTGCCCTGCGCGCGACATCGCACCTGTCCAATGCCTGCATGTCTTGGAAAGACAGCTCGTCTTCTTCCCTGCCCCATGTGTGTGAAAGAATCGCGTATGGCTCCGGCGGCCCGGGGTAGTACTTTTCGAAGCACTTGGTGTGGACGTTAATGAGCCGCATGTCGTCAAATCTGCGGTGGTCGCAATGCCACACTCAAAGTTAGCAAAGAACAAGTCGTACTCAAGACCATTGACCTACTTGTTTTTTCCTTATGCTGATCAGTGTTTCGCCTGCCTCCAGCAGTTCGTTACCTCTGAAAAACAGGCAACCTCACGAGGCTGCGCCCCGCGTTTAAACCACGTGAATGGCGTTCGCTCCCAATGCTGATGTAATTTTGTGCATCTCAGCAAATAGCCCAACAAGTTCACAAAGATCATTACGTTGTCGATAAGAAATAGATTTAAGAATGGGAGACCGACTTCACAAGATATCAGAAAGTCTCACATCATCTTGAATATACCTCACAAGATAGTCAAATGGTGCTACAGATAGTCGAAAGGCCTAAAGAAAAACCGAAGGGCTTTGGAATATATTCGAATGGGTTTACTGATAGGCAAGAGGCTTCGAATGGTATTTGAGAGGCTTCCAAGACCGTGGATTGGCCTCTGAGAATCCAAGGCCGTGTACACGCTGCTAGACATTCTATCCCAGGGCAGTTTAAGATGTAACTAGACGTAGGCAAATTCGTTTCCCTAGAAATTAGCTAAAGCTCAACTAACTAAGCAGCAGGCACCGCCTTACTACCACCATTAGGGTGGCCAAGAGGCCCATCATCAACCAGTGTCTGATTGTCGTTCAGCTTTGGATTGCGCAAGGCCACCGCAAAGGCAACCAGCGGCACACACAAACAAATACCGGTAATCGTCAAGAGCCTCTGAGCATACTTGTAAGAGTCGATTAATGCCTGGCGTTCAGGCGTGCCAACAGGATACTCTGTCGAGAAGGTAAAGGGGTCTTCGTAGGCAGATGTCGCCAGAGTAGCGTTATCGAATTCGGCAAGACGCCACGAAAGTTCGCTGGGTAAGACTTGGGTCCATATTGCGCCTGAGATGGCACCACCAAAAGCAGACCCGAGGTTGTAAGTGGCGAGGTAAAGGCCTGTCATGACAGCCAGGTTTTCATGCTTCAAAGCCACTTGGAGTGAAGCCTGGGCCGGATAGGGAAACATGCCGCCTGCAATACCAAGGACGACCTGAGCACCAATAACCCCAGCTCTGCTTGAAGTCTCGGCATCGCCTCGATACCTAATGAGCAGACCAAAGGCGGCCATGAAGAAGCACGTCCCGATAACGATGAAGATCTTCAGTCGGCGAACCTTGTAGACAACAAAGCCGAGAATGGTGCCGCTGAGGACGCTGAAGAATGTGTAAAAGGAAGAAACCCGAGTTGCAGTCATGATTTCAAAGTTGAAAGCAACAACCAGAACCGAATACAAGTAATCGCCTTGCATATACCAGGCCCAGTTGAGCATCAACGCGATGCCCAAAGCAGCCCACACAGCGCGATCTTTCATGAGCTCGAATGGCACAAGCGGTTGTGGAGCATAGAGCTGCCAGACGATGAAGATTGGTATCGTGATGACACCAACTATTAGAGGTGCAATGACGCGAGGAGCAGTCCAGGATGTCTCAAAGCCGCCTGCTATAGTGACCGGCACCAAGAGCAGAGCGAAGACAGCAATCATGAGAAGGATACCAACGACATCAAGCCGCCAAAATATATAAGAAAGAAAGCGTCCCCATGGCAAGCTTCTGACTGGGTCGATATACCCATCCATTGCACTCGACCTGCCGGCTCGGCGGCCAAGAGATATGAGGCTGACAATTAGGGGTACTGCGCACACCGGGTAAATGATACACCACATGCCAATAGCCCAACGCCAATCTGTAACACCGAGTACAGCTTGAGAAATGTTCCCACTGACCCAAGTCAGTATGAGGAATGGGATGTTGGGAATGTAGTTGAACAGTAGGCGAGCTCGGGTGGAGGTGATGTCGGCAATGATAACCTCGAGGAGTAAGACGATCATGGTGTAACCGATCTGGTATACGAGAGCCCCCGCCGCAAATGTCTGGACGTTATGTGAAGTGGCCTCCAGAACAGTGCCGAGGACGTAAAAGAAAACAGACAAACAGACAAGTTCAACACGGCCGAAGATATCAGCGATCCTAGCCGAAGTCGGCTGGGCTGCCGCAGCGATGACGGAACGCAGAACATTAACGGTTGCGAGCAGCGAGTGTTGAGAGAACGAAGCCGTGGCATATGGCTGGTAAGTGTAGCGAAGAATTCCGTCGAGGCCATAGGCGAAGGCGATTACAAAAATACTGGTGAAGATGAAGACGTAGTCCGCGGTCGTTAGGACAGATGCCAAGGCCTCAGCACGGCGCACACCGGGAGACTTTTCGTCCAGTAAAGCTGTCGACGGTGGTTCTTGAGTGTTTTTAGCCGGTAAGGGATCGGTATTGCCGCTGTTGGTAGGCATAGCGGCCAGAAGTGTGCCTGGGGGCTGAAAGGGAAGGAATGGTTGGATATGGTGGCAAAATACCAGAGTAAGTGGGCGAGTCGTGGGGTTCTTTTCAGCGAGCAACGAAAGTTGAACCATCGAAGAAACTCTGTCAGCAACCTTTACTACATGGTCGGTATCAAAAGTCAAAAAGAATGACATCAGAACCCCACCTGTAAATCGCGCCTGGCACTGGAAAGGACCTAAGCCGCCCATATTTATAACCTTTGTTATTGATATAGAACTCACTGAAAAATTAACTATCAATCACGGTACAACGACTGGGAATTTGCACGACTTTTTCCAAAGCTCGGAGCAATGATTGGCAACGCCAGCTTCTTACCTCATCAGATCTCCCTTGCCATAGCTGAGTATTTCGAGTTGAACCTCCCGATGGTCTTTGGGCTCCTGCTTTGCGAGAAAAAAAGGAGCTCGATGCCATCTTCGTCAAACCGAGCTCCTTCTCCCCCTTGGTATGGAATACCGAGAACGGAAGGAACGTACAGCTCAAAGTCCATACCCACAAGGCGTCCTCAAAACTCGACGGAACCATCGAAGGATCTCTCCTCTTCAATGTTTCCCCTGCATCTCCCAACATCCTCCACATTCATTTCAACCATCTGACACGCCATAAACTCGGCGACATTTCAGGGACATCAACACCAACCATCATCTAAATTTTGCTTTTCGATTTTGAAGCACGCATCACAATCTTGGGAGATTTCTCGACATATCATGGCATCTCCACGATTCTTGGATGCTCTCTTCATTCTCCTGACAGTACTTCCAATCACATCGGCAAATCCTGTCCTCACCCCTCCGCGACCCTACCTATACAGGGTCAACAACTGGAACACCACGTCGACGAACGCCAGCACTCTGCCGACCTCGGCCCACGACAACACCACTTCCATCTGTGGATCTCGCTCAGATGCACCAATCTTCACTCGTATGTCTGAAGGAAACACTTTGCTAGCTGACTGATTGACTGACCTTGATCACAGTGGGCGACGAGGATGACGGCGGCTCCGGCGTGATAATGCATGACGCAGACTTCAGCAACACACGCCAGAACCACTACTACTTCTTCTACGAAAACGCCCGTGACGAAGCTCCTTGGAAGTACACACTGGTAAGCCCCAATTGACTCGCTTTCACTCACCTAGCATTGGATTGACAGCATCTCTCCCGCAGCTCCATCCCGGTAAAACAATATTCATCTCTGTCTGCCCCACCTTCTCAGGCCGCATCGTCCGCGGCAGCCCACACGACAACCTCGATGGCACAGCCAAACACAATCTCGGAACCTGGATCGAGGTGGCCTGGGAAGCGCAAGGAAACGCCACTGCCTCGAACTCAACAGCGGTAGCCACCCGGTCCTAGGGGGACGTCTCACTGCTGGAAGGGTGTGATGGAGGTGTAGTGATGCTTGCTACGGATGGAAGTGGGGTGGTGACGGGGTTCAGTAGGAACATTCTCAAGGAGGCACCAGAGGCGGCACTGGCAAGAAAGACAGGCGGAAGCTTGGTGCTTGACAAGACGGTTGGACCTGAGGCTAACCAGGAGGCCATGAAGTGGGAGCTGAAGATGCTGGACCCGTTGAGGGAAGCATTTATTGTGCAGGATATCAAGCCGGTGATTGTGACGGAGAATGGGAGGTGGGATTTGACCTTTTATGCTGGGATCTATTGATGATGAGGACATGAGGCTTTGGTTAGTGGCTTATTGGAGGTGAGGGAGGGTGTGAGGTGGGACGATATATGAGGGGTGGGGTCTTGGTTAGAGAGATCTTGGGTCTTCGCTCGAATTCGTTCCAAGTAATAATCTGTAGAGCATGTATCCGTAAACAATTGGGATAAGTATAAGATGGTTTTGGTTACCATGATGTCGTCACCAAGACGTTGAAGTCAAAAGTGGACTTGGGGAAAGCTTGGCCCCTGTAGTAGCCTCCACTGAACCCCTGTTTCATGGAAGCAATGCCTGCCGCGGGAAGGGTGGGGTGGTCCTGCGGCAGACCCCTGGCTAAGGGACCAAGCCACCGGCGCATTGGCCACCGGCGCGAGCATCTGACAACTCTTTGAACCATCTGTTCGGGTCATTCCCCATCCTTCAAGCTTCAGCTATTTTCTTTTGTGTGCATTGTCTTCCAGTCATTCATTAATTACCTTTTTGAAGAACTACACAGACCCACGGATCGTTGCCGCCTCTTTGGCCGTCCACGTCGCCCAAAACTCCATTTCTCGACAATCACCGAATCCACTCCGGCCCCCTTTTTCGCCCCAATACCTTCTCAGCCGCAAAATCATGGCGCGGCGACAGCACATAACGCTCCTGCTGATGGGCGTCATGTTCTTTTTGACCATGACGTACTTCATGTCGAGCAAAGCCAGCAGCGGCGGGCGGGACCCGACGAGGATATCCGACGAGACGTGGAACAGCCACAACAGCAACGGCGCGGGAGGAGTGGGTGCCATCTCGGAGAGTGTTTTGAAAGGTGGATCTATTGCGCCCAAGCTGGAGAATGCCACTGCCAAGTATGGCCGCCCTTTCCATACTGTGTGTTGGGTTGGAGGTAGATGCTAACGATGTGAACTTGACAGAGCGGAATTAGGCCGTGCCTCGTGGAAGCTGTTCCATACGATGATGGCGCGCTTTCCGGAGGAACCTACGCCAGATGACAGTGTCGCGCTCAGGACGTATATCCAGCTGTTTGCGAGGTTGTACCCCTGCGGCGATTGCGCGTCGCATTTCCAGAAGCTGTTGGAGAAGTATCCGCCGCAGGTGAGCAGTCGGAACAACGCGGCCGGGTGGGCGTGTTTTGTGCACAATGAGGTGAATAAGAGGTTGAAGAAGGAGCAGTTTGATTGCAACAATATTGGGGATTTCTATGATTGCGGGTGTGGGGAGGATGGCAAGGGGAAGAAGAAGGAGGATACTAAGAGAAGGAGGGACTACGAGATTGCGGTTGGGGAGGGGGTTAGTTTGGAGAGGGAGGAGGGGTTGGTTAGGGGAGGGTGAGCGCTTGATGAATATGCCGGGTTCTGGAGTTTGGAGTTTTTGCATATTTTGGTCGAGTAGATTCTCTTTGGGCGGAGGACGGGAAAGTGCTGAGCAGGCTGGGCTCTGATGCGAAATGCTGGCGGTGATAATTGCTGGCGAGCAGCAACAGAGACGCCATATTGGAAACTGGACTGTCCGTAGGCTGGACTCTAAGAATGGTCATCACTCATGATCAGGCTATCGTGTCATATAGATTATGCCTCGATTGGTACATATATATTCACTTACACATGATGCGCTTTGCTAGGGGCTCTCAGTGACGAGGTCCGATAAGCGCCGATAAGTGGCTTTATCAGCTTCCCACGTGATGCGCATCAGCCCGCCAGGCAAGGCGCGCGTGCGTGTCCGAGCTGCCTTGAGCTTGGGAGGAGCTCCAAGCTCCAGTTGCCAACCACGAACAAACACTCAACGATTCCACAACCAACACCCGCCTCACTTCCCGACGACTGACCATTCGCTCCGATTTCCCTTTCTCTCAACGACTTTAGATCAATAATCATAAAACCAGACTCGAAAATGGAATTCGGTACATCAGGCTGCCTGAGCGAAGGTCAGTGACATTGCAACTCCCGGTTGCCGTCTCCACCTGGTCCGGTCCCCTGTTATTAACTATGGTACCTTGCAGATGGCATCCATGTTGATATGGACCGGTTGAAGAAGGGCGAGGTCAAGTAAGTGGTGTCTGAAGAATGTTCTCAGTCGTTAAAATGACAGTTTCACTGACAATTCCTCCAATCTAGCCTGGGTACCTCGATGTAAGCCAACTTCCCTGGTCCTAGACTGGCCAAACCGACCCCCCGGGGCAAGCCTCCTCCTCCTAACACTTGAACGATGATAGTATGGCGATCACATTCAAAGATGGCGTTATCCTCGGAGCCGATTCTCGCACAACAACTGGCGCATACATTGCCAACCGTGTAACCGACAAGCTCACCAGAGTACACGACACAATCTGGTGCTGCCGATCCGGGTCCGCCGCCGACACACAAGCTGTTGCCGATATCGTGCAATACCAGCTTGGGCTTTTCCACATGATGAACGGCAAGCCCCCTACCACACAGACGGCGGCGGCCATCTTCCAGGAGATGTGCTATGCGAACAAGGATAGGCTCTCGTGAGTACACCCACCTACTTCTGGGAATTCTGCAACGTGAAAGGCGAGGTACTGAACCGGTGTTGTTTCTTATAGAGCCGGCCTCATTATTGCGGGCTGGGACGAGCGTCACGGCGGCCAAGTCTACAGCATTCCCCTCGGCGGGTCCCTTCACAAGCAACCATATGCCATTGGTGGTTCCGGCTCGACATACATCTATGGTTACTGCGACGCCAACTGGAAGGAGGGTATGGAGGAGGCGGAAGCGGTCAACTTTGTGAAGGAGTCGCTGAAGGAGGCCATCAAGTGGGACGGTAGCTCGGGTGGTGTGATTCGTATGGTGGTGTTAACGGCCAAGGGCGCGGACAGGCATCTGTACCTACCAGATACGGATTACAAGGTCAGACACGAAAACTGAGTGCGTAGTGGCGGGGAAAGGAACGATACAGCCGGCAAATAGAACAGAGGCATTGGTTCGGATCTGCGTGGTGACGACACGACCGAATTGGACGGATATGTATTGTAATGCCATTCCATTTCGGATTCATCAAAAACAGACAAAGACGGATGGTATGCATGGCATGTGCGTGTAATGTGTGTTTGGTGTCTAGCAACGCCTATCAAACTATTCCTGGAGCCCTTGAAACTATGTTTGGACGCCTATATGTTGTCGTCAAGCGCCTGCCGAACTATCTTCGGAGGCCTACGGGCTATCTTTCGACGTCTGTTCAACACTTCCTGAAACCTATCAGATATTTCAAGAGGTATCTGCTCAACGTTGGAACGCCTGTAGTTGATAGTTTATGCAAGTGATAATAGTGTGTTGGGGCATACAATGACCATATCCAACAGTCTTGAGATGCGTCTACCGCATGGCGCGCGGCACACCTCTCTATACGACGTCTTGGAGGCTGCGAATCGGTGAGGCCGAGTAGCGAAAAAGTGAGTGCTGTCGTAGTGGTGATGGGAGCAAGACTGGCTGACTGGGTGAAAAGCCAAGACATTTGTTAATGCCGGGTGGCCCAGAGTTTCGCCCGCTCCTGTCCAGAAAGGACAATATGGCTTTCCGTTGGTTTTATTTTTCTTTATTACTTGCTTGAATCCCTGGCGGGCTGCATAACTGCCTACAACCAAGTGTGTGAAGTGGTTTGGTCATGTGGGATTTGGAATGAGAGAATATATCCTTGATTTTAGACGAGCCGGTAAGGTATTTGCGAAGGGTTGTGTAAAACTTTTTTTAACATGCAGGTTTTGAGAGATATCAGTCCTTGGGAAAGCTGGAATAGAATAAAAGAGATATAGGATGATGATGATGATGGATTGGATATCTCGGAAAGTCCCGAGCAGGTGCTAGGTGAGGTGTGTGGGCTGTGGGGGTTCAGGGAATACCCCCTTCCAAAAGATTCTTGGGACCTGGGGAAACTCCACAGGGTTAAGACTCCGAGGATCGTTGTAGGAAATCTATCTAGTGGCACCTTGAGATACCTGATGTTAAATTCAGATATTATCAAGGTAGTCAAGAGGTTAGAAAGGGGATGTGTCATCGGGCGTAAAATGGTTGCTGTAATGGTCCCCGCGCGGCTGTTTGTTACCTAGGGCCGAGGAAACCCCTTTTCTGTTTCTCTTTTGTCCCCTCCCCCCCCTTCTTGCCCCTCATCCTCATCCTTTACCGCCTCGAAGAAGCGAGTGCATTTTCAAATCCATGTTGAAAGTAAGGGGCGCTTGTACCTTATAAGGGTCGGGGAGGTGAGAAAGGACTCTGCATTGGGAGTAGCCAATCTCTGTGCAGAGTGACGCCACGGGGTCGCTTTTGAGGTGAGGGGCACAAGGGGAAAGAAAAAGGCAGACTGAAGCGACGGGAGGGGCTGATGACGGAAGCAAACGGCGCGGAAGGCGGGCTTTTAATGGGAGATGTCCACGATGAAAAACTTTTGTTCATGGGTGTTTCTTAACGTCCAGCGACGTAGGCTCGGTGGTGATTTGTTATGATAGAGTCCTGGATGGGAGTCTTGTTGTATTATCCGATGTTCGGTAGGCACTTGAGTCTGATATCGGGCCCTAAAATATGGCTGAAAACTAGGAAAAGCTGGTTTGAAATAAGCGCCCCTGCGTTGTGCTTATTCGACACCGGTCTCATTGTAGTCGATATAGAGAATAGACGAGAAGCGCAAACGCGCACAGTCTGAACGTCGATGTCCTGATATAAAGCCTGGGTACCCCCCTGCGTCATCCTCCCCCACACCTGATAAAACACCTAGGTGGGGCCATTGTTATCGGATCACCACTCTCCACAACTTTCCTTATCAATGATTGTTCGCTCACCTTACACCACTGCGCTTTGGTTGATAACTCGACGAGATGGCCTGACAGGAAGGGCTCTTCAGCGGGTGAGTATCACAAGATTCGGAGGCAATGCAGAAAGGGTATTCAGTAGGGACGCAGGATAATCTAAAGACGGCGGCGTAGATGCACCATTGCCTCATCTGGCGCCATCTCAGGGGGACTCGGCTGGCGACTGCGGTGGTGTGTGGTGGGTGGGTGGTCGCTGGTTTCCTGTCCGCTAGTATTCTTTCATCCACACACGTGGCGGAAGAAGGTCCCGGTTCATCGTCATCTGGATCGCCCGATTGCCCGCACCCGGCGTTATCGCACCGCCCGCAGATATATCTCCTTGTTTCCCCCAGCGGCCCTGTGTCTGCGCGACCGGAGTCTTGAGTTTTTCTTCCCCTTTTACCACCTCTCTTGCTTACATCTGGGAAGCGGCGCTGGGATAGGTTGGAGTCCCTTTCGTGAGAATCAAGAATCAGGTACCCTACCTACGATACCCAACGGTTGATTCTCTTATCAAAGGATTAGGCTTTGCATCCGGCCTGCCAACTGCACTTCAACCCTCCGGCCGCTTCTTGGCATTGCTTCATCGGCTTCTGCTATGCGATAATCTTTGGGTTGCTACTCGACGGCTGTTTCTCCTTTTTATCTTTATTCCTCGCATCTTTTCTGTATTCAACGCGGCAGTCACCTTGCAGGAACCGTCTTTACCATCCGGTTCGTCCTTACGAAAACGCCAAAGTCAACCTCATCATCGCGACATCCTTTCTTCGACATTTGGACTGAACGCATATGCTCAAGCCCGCAGTTGCAAAGGTAAGCACCTCGATATTCCCACGTCCATGTCTCGCTCGCCACGCGTTGGTGCCCTCTTCAGCCGCTGGGGAGTCTCCTGCCGGCTCTTTCATCATCGCCAAGTGACGTCGTTGTACCTGTCGACATTCCCAATCGTCTGTATGCCCAACAGCATCCCACCAGCTAGCTGGAATACCCTCCCGTTGTCTGCCCGTCTTTGTTTTCATGGCGTCATCCCGCGAGTCAGGCTAAAGCTTCACACGTTGAGTTGAGTTGCTGCGTCGAGATGCTGAGACACCACCATTTGCCATTTGCCTGGAAGAGGAGCCGCCTGGGAGATCACCTAGGGGACGTGCAGTGGTGTCCGCAGCAAGGCTGCCGTCTGTTGTGTCTGCGGTGTCTTGCCTGCAGCGCACCCACCGTCCAGTCCGCCAGCAGCAGCATCACGTCAACAGGAAACAAGACCGTGGTGTTGATTGCGCCCTTGTCGTGCAGCACACGCGCGGTGCCAACACTGTGTTACCTCCCGCCAGCCTGGCAGCTCACTCCCCTATCCCTTCATGTCATCTTTTTCTTCGGTTCCTGCTTGGTGTTTGTGTTGTTGCTCCTCCAAGCACTCTTCCCCAGGTCCCCCACATTTTGCTTGGGTGCTGGCACTGACCCGGGTCTTTATCGCTGGTCCAGAATCTCGCCACTCAGAGAAAAGCTGTGGTAATTCTCCGCTATCGCGGCACAGCCACTTTCGATCCGATAGCACTCGTTGCAGGACCCTTCACCGCGCGATAACCACTGAGCAGCTCTTGGCAGTCACCATCACTGCTCCGACGTCAACGACCGCTCAGACAACCATGCCAGCATGGCTACAGTAATGGGCGACGTATTTGGAGAATCGCCTTCGAGATTTCATAACATGATTGCAGGACCGGGCATCCAGCACCAGCACTCGCACTCGCACCACGACGTTCACTTCCAGGCCCGTCCAGTTCCCGTCAACCGAACTTGCGACCGGGATGCCCAGTCCCACCACTCGCGCCCGACGGCAAGCCCCAGACGGCAAGCCTCTTCGCCCCTAGCCGCCGTGCAGTATCAGACAACACCGCGCAGAGACTGGCAGGATTCACCAGTGCCGACAGCAACAGTGGCAGCAGACAAGCAAGCGAAGCAACAAACACCGTCGAACCGACCTCCGATGTCGAGTGCGGCCAGCCGTCGCCTCCCGTCCCCGCCATCTTCGTCGTCTTCGTCGTCCGATACGTCCTCCGGTGGCGCTGGGCCACAATATAACGTCTCAGCCGAGAGAGTTCACGATGCCTCCAGCGGCCCGCCTTCTGTCGCGACCTCAACCACCTCGTCACTCAGCACGTCCGCAACCGTAGTGCCCGCATCGAAGGCGATGCCTTCGCCCGCATCGGACCACGAATTGCACCGGAATTCAACTGCTGATATAGAGCTTGTCGATTCGCCCTCGGTGCCTGTGTCCCTCAACAACGATGGCTCGAGTTCGCCGATAGAAATCCAAAAGACTATCTACGTTCAAGACCTCGCACATATCCAGACCCTGGCCAAGGTCGAAAATCTCAATGCCACCGGGCCGGGGAACCTCAATGATCCCCCATTACAACAGATGAAATATGAGATCAGTGCCATGCCCATCGGCGATATTATTGAGATGGTTGCCGCCCTCCTAACCAAGATCACCACGACCAACGACCTCCAACACGATGCTCTTAACCGAAACGCACACCACCTCAGACAGGCCCAGGCCCAGGCGAGAAGCGAGGAAGCTGGTGGAGATGCCAATGCAAGCCCTCTGAGCAGCAGTGTTTTGGCGTTTCACGGGAAAAACGTTCCGTCGATTAGCATATTGAGCTATCTCGGCCGGATACACAAGTACTGTCCCACCACGTACGAGGTTTTTTTGAGTCTGCTGGTCTACTTTGACAGGATGACGGAGCGGGTCAATGATATGGTAGTCAAGAGCGAGGAGGCACGGCGGATGCAGCAGGCACAGGCACAAACTACGAAACCGGCGGCGGATCCAGATACAGTCATGAGGGATGGCAACGAGGCGGAAGAAGATAGTGATGAGACGGACTCTGATCTTGCGGACACTGATGAAGAGGCTGGCAAAGGAGCCAAGGTGGAAAATAACAGCGCCAACACACACCCAGGAGTTGGGCAGGCGACATATTTTGTGGTGGACAGCTACAATATCCACCGGCTTATTATTGCGGGGGTGACATGCGCCAGCAAGTTCTTTTCTGATGTCTTCTATACGAACTCGCGATATGCCAAGGTATGTATTTTCTCTTGTTTTCAAAGCCTCCTTTGGGATAAGAACTAATGCTGTTGAACGTAGGTTGGCGGTCTCCCACTTGCTGAACTCAACCACCTCGAGCTCCAATTTTTGCTGCTCAACGACTTCCGCCTTGCTGTTCCCGTGGAAGATTTAGAGGCATATGCTACCATGCTGGTTGAGTTTTACGCGAGGGAGGTTGTCTCGCAAAAGCCAGATGCGGAGTAATGCGCGTGGTTTGATAGCATGGAACCTTGTCCATGGGGTGATACATGACGTTGGCTCCTGGCATGTTCCACGATGAGGGGATAATGGCGTGGGAGCGGCCAGAACGTAGTTGCGCGTTTGGCTATCTACCTGCGATACCGTTCAAAGCTTCTGAAATGTGTTAATTCTTGCTCTCGGGAGGAGCCAGAAGCTGAGTGTGTCATGACGAGACATCTTCTTTGAAACCTTGTAGCCTTTTTTTTCTTCTTTTTCTTGACATTGGGGACAAATCTTTAGATGGAACGGGGGGCAAAGAAACCACAACAACTACTACACTTTTCTGTTTTTGAGAAACTATGGGACGACTTTAGATGAAACCAGGATGGATAAGCTCTTAGCGTTAACCTCTTTTTCTTTTTTCTCTTCTGGTCATTTTGGTCGTCAACTTAAGTATGATTTAAGGGCCACAGTAGTAGTAGCATCATTCCTCCTTGTTCATAGTTTTATTTGTTTTGATGGTTTTCTCGGGCTTGGCTTTTTTTGATGGTCTTGTTTTATTTATTTTTTAGCTTCTCTTTGTGGCTCTTGATACCCAGATAGAAGATATCGGGCACACTTGATGATGACAAGGCACGATAGACGCACTAAGGAGAAAGTTTTTGACGAACCATATTTCATGAGCAACGTGATGTTGATGCGAGGCCGTGTGGGTAGGATGTGAGATATATATATGCCTTTCCCAAACTCAAAACAAAACGGTTGCGTGCCCAGACATGTGCAAATTTACCCGTCCTATATATCATACCTAAAAGAGACACGGCTGGACCACATGGCTCAACCGGCACGATCCGGTAGTGGACGGAAGCGGACTATGGGCCAAGGACTTGGCTGCCGGTACTTTACTTTTGCCTCATATCTGACTACCAAAGATTTGCCCTATGCGGCAGGAGACCGCAAGGATCGGCATGCCATGGATGGAGGCAGGAAAGCAATCTATCCTCGACTTTGTGGAGCTGGGCGCCATGCTTTTGGACTGGGTTAAGCGGAGATTTAAGGTGTGGCCAGATGTCCATGTTGGCTTTTGAATGTGGTTATTGAATTGGTTTTTGATTTCAATAGTTTTGATCTTATCAATCATTCTTCGAGCTGACTGTGTTTAAGAGAACAGCACTTGAGCTCTGTACCATGATGTTCCCAGCAACACGCAATCGAAGAAAAGGGGCTGCTGCCACCAGCCCCTTATTGCCCCTGAGATTTTTAGCCGCATGGTCCCTCCTCACTTCGTCAACATCAACAACGCTGGCTCTGTCAACCTCCACCGTCACCACCCACAACCCCAAATACCAATGCCCCTCCTCCCCAACCCCGGCTCTCAAACCGCACCAACTCCTCTCCGGCGTCTGCCCCCTTTCCATCCCAGGTTCTCTAGTTGAAACACTCTACTCCAACTCCACGTCCCCCATCACCCCCTGGACTCACCCTCCAGCCTGCGAACTCACCAACGACTTGACAGGGCAATACTGCACCTACACCAACTCTCACCATGGTCACCGCGGCTTCTCCCTCCTTACCACCCCCTCCCGCGCAGCCGACGTCGCCTCGTGGTTTCTTGACCTACCCCTTCCCAAACCATCAGACGGTGTCGAAGGGGAAAAGTACAAGGTCGTGACCATCCCCGGTAAGGGGAAGGGCGTGGTAGCGACAAAGGAGATTAAACAGTGGGAGGAGATCATTCTGGACTATGCCACGCTGGTGGTTGATATCGGGTTTACGGTGGAGGTGAATGCGCTGAGGGGGTATAGATTGTTGCATAAAGCGGTGGAGCAGATGGGTGATGGCGGAGTGGGTGTGATGGAATTGGGAAAGAGCAGTGAGCACGCGCGAGATGTGGTGGAGAATGTGCTGAGGACGAACGCGTTTAGCACGAGGGTGGGGGAGGGGGATTACATGGCGGTTTATCCGACTGTTTCGGTGAGTTCAACAGCACAATAAAAGAAAGGTTTTTTTCTTTTTTTTTGGGGGGGGGGATTTAAAAACAAAAAAATTGGGTGGGGTGAGAAAAAGCTGACGGGGAAGAGTAGAGGATAAATCATGCTTGTATGCCCAAGTAAGTCTTCTCTCTGGTACCTAAATTGCCGATGCCAAAAGCTAACGAGATATTTTCATCAGCGCCTACACTCGCTTCATCCAGGAATCACTTCAAGTCTCCATCGCCGCCTCCAAGCCCATCCTCCCCGGGGAGGAAATCACAATCTCCTGTTCGTTCCTCCCCTGTTTTCCCCCTTTTCCCTTATATGATCCCGCACTAACAAACCCACCACAGACCTCACCCTCGGCAAGACCTTCTCCAAGCGCACCCATCTTCTCAAAAAATGTACGTTTTCTCCTTTCCCCCTTTGTCCATGTGTGTGTGTGTGTGTGTGTGTGTGTGTGTGTGTGTGTGTGCGTTTCAGTTACTACCCATGCTAACGCATTCATTTTATCACCAGGGGGCTTCACCTGCACCTGCTCCCTCTGCTCCCTCTCCCCCGACCTCACCGCCGCCTCGGACGCCCGCCGCAGGCAAATCTCAGCCCTCCAAGAAAACGCCATCCGGGCGTTTCAGGCTAACAAGCCCTACCAGGCGCTAAAGCTGACGAGAGAGATATTGCCGCTGCTGCCAAAAGAGGAGCTTTTCCCGCTGGAGAGCGAGCAGCTGGAGAATATGAGCAGGATATACTGGGTGTTGAACGAGATGGAAAACGCAGAGAAGTACGCGAGAAAGAGCCTGGAGGTGCTGGCTAGGCAGGGATATATAAAGGGAGTGGAGGGGTGGATGGTGACAAAGATGTGGAGGAGGTTTGAGGAGGAGGAGGGGCCTAAGGGGGGGAGGTATTGATTTTGGCGTTGGTGGGACGGGTTGGGCGGGGGAAGTATGATTTTGAAACTTAAAAATTGAATTGGTTTTGTAGATATATGAACGAAGAAAATATGTTTTGAAGCTGTTCAATATAATGTGGGGTGGATAGGAGCAACAACAAACAATCTATTTGCTAGTTCTTGCGGTTCCAGACTACAGCATGTTTGAGAACTCCAGACATGATCACTGGCAATTCGGCCGATGAAGCTGAGAAGCAGCCTCTGGACTTCGGTGACTTTTACTTGTGCAAAACAAAAGGTTAATATCATTCAGGCTGCCTTTTGGTCTTGTAGGATCGTTAATAGGCTTTAAATAATGATTGATAGGCCGTGAAAGATAGTTTCGAGATCTTAAAGGATAATCGAGAGGGTCTTAAAAGGTAGTCGAAAGGCCTACTCACTATCTTGCAAGACCTTTATGTTATATTGCAGTCCTGTTGAACTATCAGGGTAGTCAGGGCGGTAATTTCAGGGGTATCATGAGACTGGCAGAACAGGGTTGTTGGGGTTATCGACCAACTTTGAACAGAACATCGAACATCTGCAGCTTAATCAGCAAATTGCCCGCCCTACAGCTTTTCAAGCTCCAATTGTGAGCGCTTCAACCTGTGATACTGTGGATATGTGGCTGTTGGTCTTTTCAATAAGTCCCTATTTTTTACCCACGACGTGATGAGCACTTTGCCCAGCTGTGAAGAAAGGAATCGGTGTTCAAGGAACTTTCCGAGCCTTGAGTAGCCCAAAGGTGCATATGTACCTGCCGATAGTTTCTTTCGTAAAATGCCAGGCATATACGACCGAGTCCGAGACGACTACTCCAGTCCGAGCGCAGCCGAGCCCACTGCCGGAGACGCTGTCTGTCCGGGGTACGGAATCGACAAGCTGCCCCGGGTGATCAATCATTGGTGGCAATCGGTGGTGGGGCATCGAATTTGGTCGCAGTATTGTTCGGCATATAAAGGCCGGGGCCGTATGGATGGATGATGAAATTGACAGGCGGTGAGATCCTTCGCAGGGACCATCTCGAGATTCGGATGGGACAGCAGGCGCAATGAAACACGGATTCTGCAAGAAGCGGCCGAAACGAGAAGGTGGACAGTTCACTGTTGCTTCGAAGAGTGGAAAAACCCATATCCCCAGTCATCACACTGAACCGCGGGGGCTCGTTTAATGGGGGCCCATTGGACCGCCATGATCAACAGTGAATGGAGAATGGAGAATGGGGTACCCCGCCTGTCGTTATCCCCGCGGGGTAACCATCAACCCATTTGCTGCTTCACGCTGTCACAACTGGGCCCCCTTCCGTTCAGCGGCATATCTCTTTCATCTGCACGATAAGCTGCCGTCTCTTGTTTCATTGAATTGGTCGACGTAGGAAACACAGCAAATCCTACGTGTACATACAATTCTCTCGAAAAGCTACCCCGCCATGTCAATAGCTGAACTGATGAAGTCGAAGCTCAGTCTTAAGAATACCCCACTACCAGACGCCACCATCTCTTGTCCAACTTGGCCTTTGAGCTTCTCTTTCATTTGCTCTTGGCTCGTCTTCAAGAGGAAATGTTTTGTAAGCCATCGGACCGATAACCTTTCTTGACACTAATTCCAAGAAACGCCAAAGGCTTGACAGGAGCACTACCGGTACATATTGCGTCAGCCAAGACAAGAGCAGCCCCCCTCGGCACTGACCACCCACCAAGGCTAATAACGCCCCAACCAGGGTCCTCAAGCCGTGCGGGAGAGATCTCAAATGGCGTGGATGGCTTTTCTTCTGTCCGACGCCCGCATTTCAAGATGGCATGGCACTTATTTCTCTTTGCCTCCCCACCCCCTTTGAATTTCCACCTCTAGACAACAGGCTTTCGCCCACAGCAAATCCGGGGATGTTAGGTGAGCAGCGGAAA
The DNA here is from genome assembly GCA_033296915.1 of Triangularia setosa. Lineage (NCBI taxonomy): Eukaryota > Fungi > Ascomycota > Sordariomycetes > Sordariales > Podosporaceae > Triangularia > Triangularia setosa. The sequence continues at coordinate 3,686 of MU866220.1, read as the reverse complement.
GCCCTTTCCAATCCGTCGGGTAAGCCAGAGCATTAAGATCATTGAACGGAAACACGGCATGCATGCTACATGTAAAAGGCCCCAACATAACCCGCAACGGCACAACCGCATTCAGGGTAGCGTTCTGGGATCTTCACTGCGTGATGAGGACTGAAGATACTAAACCCTGCTTTCCTTCTGCATGGCTGACCGAAACTTATTCATCCTTCGATCTTCTTCCTACGTATAACCTTGCTTGCAGCAAGAGAGTGGGACCTTGAGGCCGCAGATGGAGAATGATGGACAGGTCGACACAAAGGGCTCGAATTAAGCTTGTGTGAGACCCTACCAAACATTTCCGTCTTGGCATGTGGTCGATCACTACGTTGGGAGTTGCAGTCTGTTGCACCCGCCGTACCAACCACCTACCAGGTTTATCCAACGTTTTCACACTCTGTTGCCTTTCTGCGGGGAACAAAGAGAGGGTGACGGGGCACCAAGGGAGCACGGGGTACAACGTCGGTTCAACGCAAGTCAGCCACCCGCGTTTGATACCGGGAAATATTAAGACTGCCTCGTCCGGTCGTACTCTGTCCCGTTGTGCTTCCATTCCCATTTACTTTCGGAGCATCCAGAGGGTCCGCAAGCTTATCTCATAATCATTCATATCCACTGTTGACATCTTCCCTCTCCACCGCAACGATGCCGGACAGTCCAACCCTCTCGGACACCGGCACTGCTGGGAATGAGAAACTGTATGGATGGAACCCCAATTGATGACGGTTTTTTTTCTTTCAAAATTTGGACTAACAGCCCGCAAGCAGCAGCGAGCCCAAGGGTGCCATCGGACATCATCTCGAGAAGGGACAATCCGTTGGTGAACATGTCGACCTCAATGAGAACCTGGAAGCCAGGTGAGACTCAGCCTGGAAGGTAGAAAAAATGGAGACATCCTCCGGCTTACACATCTCTCAAACGCAGAATTAGGAACCCCCTCGAGGGCATCCCACGAGACCAGCTTATGCAGCGGGTAGAGGCCTTCTGCGAAGAAAAGGGCCTGATTCAGCATATTGAACTCTTTCGCAAAGGTGCCCTCGTGGCCCAGAACCCAGACGATTACGACAGGATCACTGGAGCTCAGGCCCTCGATGAGACAGAGAGGAAGGTCTTGCGGGACGAGGTCCAACACAAGTGGCGCCTCCCTGCCAAGCTCTTCTTGACCATTGCGACCTGTTCAATCGGTGCCGCCGTTCAAGGGTGGGATCAGACGGGTACGAATGGAGCGAATATCTTCTTTCCCGCCATCTACGGTATTGGGGGCCCGTCAACCCGTGACAAGCTTCTTCTTGGGCTGGTAAATGCTGGCCCGTATATTGGGAGTGCATTTTGTGGGTGCTGGTTGTCTGATCCTATTAAGTACGTCCTTGCTTCATGTCGGCAGCTGTGTTATAACTAATCTGTTTCTGCTCAGCAATCTATGGGGTCGTCGTGGTGTCATCTTCTTCAGCGCGCATTTTTGTCTCTGGCCTGTGATCGGTTCTGCTTTCTGCCACACGTGGTGGGAGCAGCTTATCTGCCGTCTTTTCATGGGTGTCGGCATGGGTGTCAAGGCTTCGACTGTGCCTATCTACGCAGCTGAGAACTCACCGGCTTCTATCCGTGGTGCTCTGGTTATGTCTTGGCGTACGTGTCCCCTAACTTGAATTGCAGAAGAAAACAAGGTAGAGGTTAACATGGATGACAGAAATGTGGACCGCCTTTGGAATCATGTTGGGTACCGCGTTTAACCTGGCAGTTTGGAACACGGGAGACATCAACTGGCGTCTGATGCTCGGAGCCCCCTTTATCCCTGCGGTCCCCCTCCTCGTACTTATCTACTTCTGCCCGGAGTCACCTCGTTGGTACATGAAGAAGAACAGATATGGTAAAGCCTGGGACGCCATGATTAGACTACGAAACCACCCGATCCAAGTGGCGCGAGACATCTTCTATATCCACTCCCAACTCGAACTGGAAGAGCAGCTCCTCCGCAACTCATCATACCTCCAGCGCATGGCTGAACTCTTCACCATTCCTCGTGTGCGCCGCGCTACCTTGGCGGCCTTCACCGTCATGATCGCCCAGCAAATGTGCGGTATCAACATCATTGCCTTTTACTCCACCACCATCTTTAAGGAAGCCGGACAGGACGACTTCCAGGCTTTGCTTGCGTCGTTTGGCTTCGGGTTGGTTAACTGGCTCTTTGCTTTCCCAGCCTTCTGGACGATTGATACATTCGGCAGAAGATCGCTGCTCCTCTTCACCTTCCCACAGATGACCTGGACTTTACTCGCAGCGGGACTGTGCACCCTTTTGGAACAGGGCACTGCTCGCACTGCCCTTGTGGCATTATTCGTCTACCTGTTCGCCGCTTTCTACTCACCAGGTGAGGGCCCAGTACCATTCACCTACAGCGCCGAGGTCTTTCCCCTCTCCCACAGAGAAGTCGGGATGGGCTTCTCCGTCGCAACGTGCCTATTCTGGGCGGCGGTTTTGGGTATGACATTCCCTTTCCTGCTTGACACTACCGGCACGGTGGGGGCTTTTGGATGCTACGCCGGGTTTAACGCTGTGGCGATGATTATGATCTTCTTTTGGGTGCCGGAGACGAAGCAGAAGACGCTGGAGGAGCTGGATTACGTGTTTGCGGTGCCGACGAAGAAATTTGCGGGGTATCAGGTTAAGCATGTGTTCCCGTGGTGGTTCAAGAGGTGGGTACTGTGGAGAAGAGATGCGAAACTGAAACCGCTTTATACGATGGATCATGAGCATCATCAGGTGCAGAAGCCGAGGGAGGGAAGCGGGAGTCATACTTTGTCAGAGACGCAGGTGGAGGTTGGGAAGAGTGCTGGGGTGGGGGGGGCTGTGAATGGGCTCTAAAAATGTTGAGTTTTGAGTGGCCTGAAGTTGGATTTTGTTTTGCGTTGTGTAAAGGGCTTTGGCTTCATTTAAGATACCTGTGTTCATTTTTGGAAGCTGAACGAATTTAAAGACTGGAAATATCTGTTGAAATACAACACTTATCTATGGATTTTACAGTATCTTCTTGTCACAACCTGTCACGATCTAGGGATAATTGTGGGCCTTAGGAAGCAGAGAGTGTTGAGTTCAAGGCCTTGATTTCTGAGGCATTATTGCATAGCGCTAGGTCAGCCACATCTTTGGGGGACAAGGAGATTACGTGAGGTGGTCCAGAGGGCATGGAGTTCTTGGCAAAGATGGGGTATTTGAGAGTTCCCAGTGTTATAATTCCCCTGGTCTTGGGCTTCTCCAGACAAGTAATATACATGCAATTCACATCGTGAGTTCTCATGGAACAAGCACTTACGAGAGACAATTGGTGATCTTTGTTGTGTACCTTTTGGCTACACCGGACCGGTACTCAGAAGCAGCCTTCAATCCAGTATCCCTTTCAGAGGTTCTGATCAGGGGTTCGTCACAAATATCTTGTTCATCCTGAATAGCTCTTCTGTTACAATCCAGGGTTTACTGTGGAGCAGGGAAGACGGGAGCCAATGAAATACACGGACGCCCCGACCTATCACGGATAAGGGTAAGAAGGACCAATAGGGAATGGATCGAGGAAGGATGGCATCGATCCTAAGAAGACAGCATTGGATCGAAAGGTTGAAGGCTCGATCCGGGGCTAGGATCGAGAGGATCGAGGT
>MU866219.1:0-79254 GCA_033296915.1 Triangularia setosa | reverse complement strand
ACCATGGCTGTAGATACTACACCTCAAGACCACCCGGACCGAGCTGGCCGGTTGAACAACCTTGGAAACTGGCTTGGCACGCGATTCGACCGGACTGGCTCGATGGACGACCTCAATCGGGCTGTCGATGTCACCGCCATGGCTGTAGATACTACACCTCAAGACCACCCGGACCGAGCAGCTATCCTGAACAACCTTGGAAACCGGCTTGGCATGCGATTCAAGCGGACCGGCTCGGTGGACGACCTCAATCGTGCTGTCGATGTCGCCACCATGGCTGTAGATACTACACCTCAAGACCACCCGGACCGAGCAGCTATCCTGAACAACCTTGGAAACTGTCTTGGCACGCGATTCTACCGGACCGGCTCGGTGGACGACCTCAATCGTGCTGTCGATGTCGCCACCATGGCTGTAGATACTACACCTCAAGACCACCCGGACCGAGCTGGCTACTTGAACCACCTTGGAAACTGGCTTGGCACACGATTCAAGCGGACCGGCTCGATGGACGACCTCAATCGCGCTGTCGATGTCACCGCCATGGCTGTAGATACTACACCTCAAGACCACCCGGACCGAGCTGGCTGGTTGAACAACCTTGGAATCTGGCTTGGCACGCGATTCGACCGGACCGGCTCGATGGACGACCTCAATCGTGCTGTCGATGTCGCCACCATGGCTGTAGATACTACACCTCAAGACAACCCGGACCGTGCTAGCCGGTTGAACAACCTTGGAAACACGCTTGGCATGCGATTCGACCGGACCGGCTCGATGGACGACCTCAATCGTGCTGTCGATGTCACCGCCATGGCTGTAGATAGTACACCTCAAGACCACCCGGACCGAGATGGCTACTTGAACAACCTTGGAAACATGCTTGGCAGACGATTCGACCGGACCGGCTCGATGGACGACCTCAATCGTGCTGTCGATGTCGCCGCCATGGCTGTAGATACTACACCTCAAGACCACCCGGACCGTGCTAGCCGGTTGAACAACCTTGGAATCAAGCTCAGCAGGCGATTCGACCGGACCGGCTCGATGGACGACCTCAATCGTGCTGTCGATGTCACCACCATGGCTGTAGATACTACACCTCAAGACCACCCGGACCGAGCTGGCTACTTGAACAACCTTGGAAGCTCGCTTGGCACGCGATTCGACCGGACCGGCTCGATGGACGACCTCAATCGTGCTGTCGATGTTGCCACCATGGCTGTAGATACTACACCTCAAGGCCACCCGGACCGAGCAGCTATCTTGAACAACCTTGGAAACATGCTTGGCATGCGATTCCAGCGGACCGGCTCGATGGACGACCTCAATCGCGCTGTCGATGTCGCCACCATGGCTGTAGATACTACACCTCAAGACCACCCGGACCGAGCTGGCTGGTTGAACAACCTTGGAAACTGGCTTGGCACGCGATTCGACCGGACCGGCTCGATGGACGACCTCAATCGGGCTGTCGATGTCGCCGCCATGGCTGTAGATACTACACCTCAAGACCACCCGGACCGAGCAGCTGTCTTGAACAGCCTTGGAACCTGGCTTGGCACGCGATTCGACCGGACTGGCTCGATGGACGACCTCAATCGTGCTGTCGATGTCACCGCCATGGCTGTAGATAGTATACCTCAAGACCACCCGGACCGAGATGGCTACTTGAACAACCTTGGAATCAAGCTCGGCAGGCGATTCGACCGGACCGGCTCGATGGACGACCTCAATCGTGCTGTCGATGTCACCACCATGGCTGTAGATAGTACACCTCAAGACCACCCGAACCGAGCAGCTATCTTGAACAATCTTGGAAACATGCTTCGCACACGATTCGACCGGACCGGCTCGATGGACGACCTCAATCGTGCTGTCGATGTCACCGCCATGGCTGTAAATACTACACCTCAAGACCACCCGAACCGAGCTGGCTGGTTGAACAGCCTTGGAACCTGCCTTGGCACGCGATTCGACCGGACCGGCTCGATGGACGACCTCAATCGGGCTGTCGATTTCACCGCCATGGCTGTAGATACTACACCTCAAGACCACCCGGACCGAGCTGGCTGGTTGAACAACCTTGGAAACTGTCTTGGCACGCGATTCGACCGGACCGGCTCGATGGACGACCTCAATCGTGCTGTCGATGTCGCCATCATGGCTGTAGATAGTACACCTCAAGACCACCCGAACCGAGCAGCTATCTTGAACAACCTTGGAAACTGGCTTGGCACGCGATTCAAGCGGACCGGCTCGATGGACGACCTCAATCATAAGCTTTCATTGCACAGAGAAGGCTGGTATTGCAATACTGCTCCCCCGTCCATCCGCATTCAAAACGGTCGGGCAGCCGCCAACATTCTTGCGTCGCTGCGAAACTGGGACGAGTCAAGCCAGTTACTAGAGGAAGCGGTAAAGCTTCTCCCGACTGTCAGCCCGCGGTCTTTAAGCCATATCGACAAGCAGCATGTCCTTGCGGACTTCGCCGGTCTGGCTTCCGTGGCAGCCGCTGTGGCTCTGAATGCGGGAAAGAAAGCCTCTCACGCTTTGCAACTTCTCGAACTTGGCCGCGGCATTATTGCCGGTCTGCTGATGGACATGCGCGGAGATATTTCCGATCTCAAACGGGAGCATCCCGATTTGGCGGACGAGTTCATATCCCTTCGAGACGAGTTGGATTCCGCAGCGGTCCGATCCACTTATACTAGCGATAATACATCTTCGTGGGAGTTGCAAGCGAAACGTCGTCGTGAAGCGGACCAGCAATTCGGCGAGCTTATCACGAGGATTCGTGCTCAGTCTGATTTTGATCGCTTTCTTTGTCCACCGGCCGAAAATGAGATGATAGCCGCAGCAAATCTGAACCCTATCATCGTCGTCAATTTAAGCTCATATCGCTGCGATGCGTTTCTGATCGAGCGTGACCAGATCAAGGTGCTGGAATTGCCTGGTCTAACAATAGAGAAGGTCCGGAAACAGGTCCAGGATCTTCAAAAATCTCGCACAATGGGCTTTTTCCATATCGAACCTCTGCTGGAATGGCTTTGGGATGTCGTTGTTCGACCCAGTCTAGACGCGCTCGGTTTTAAAGTACCCATCTCTAATGGTAATTGGCCCCGCGTGTGGTGGATTCCTACAGGACTCCTCAGTCAGCTGCCCGTTCACGCAGCAGGACGACACACGTCAGATTCTGCCGAGACGGCGCTCGACAGAGTTATGTCGTCGTACGCCCCTTCGGTCAAGGCATTGATACACGGACGTCGGCACCCTCTTCCGACGTCTGCCGGACCACTCTCTGGCAACGCTCTCCTGGTGGCCATGCGCGAAACACCAGGCCTGTCGGCAAATGGAATCCTCCCGTTTGCTGCAAGCGAGGTGGAGATGCTTAAGGATCTCTGCCCTTCGCTTAAATTACAGCCGGTTAGACCAATGCTGCGCAAGGATGATGTGCTTCAGCACCTGCAGATGTGCAAGGTATTCCACTTTGCCGGCCACGGGAAGTCGGACCCGATGGAACCTTCACGGAGCTGTCTACTCCTCGAGGACTGGAAAACCAACCCGCTCACGGTGGGAGACCTCCGTGACCACAGGCTCCAGGAGAACGGGCCGTTTCTTGGATATCTCTCGGCTTGCTCGACCGGAGCCAACGAGGCGGTACAATTCGCCGACGAGGGAATCCATCTTGTCAGCGCCTTCCAGCTCGCGGGCTTCCGGCATGTGGTGGGAACGCTCTGGGAGGTGTCGGACAGGCATTGCGTTGACGTGGCGAAGGTGCTGTATGAGACGCTACGGGACGAAGGGATGACGGATGCGGCGGTCTGCCTAGGACTCCATCGGGCGGTTCGCGCACTGCGTGACGGGGGGAGCAGGGATGGAAATGCGAGAGATGCCACGTTGAAGTTATCCGGGTCGCGGGTGCAAATCGCAAATCCATACTGGATTCCGTATGTCCACTTTGGCGTCTAAACGTATGTCAGTGCCGATGAGCGGACGCTGAGTTTCCAGGGTGCTAGGATCGGAATATCCCGAAATAATGACTAATATGAACAACCTGGTGTCAACGTACCAGAATCCAGGCCACAGGAAGGAGGTGGAGTTGCTGGGGCGGAGGTGATGAGGATATTGGGAGAGAAATATCATGACGCATTGAGCAGCATAAATAAGCATGGTTTCACTTGGAAGAGTCGGAAACGCCTCAGCGATGCTGTGGAGCTGGTACAGAACTACCTTTATCTCCGTCAGTACGTCCTCGACCAGGACCATCCTTATACTATTCTTACTCTTCCTACCCTAATCGAGTGTTAGATTAGAAAGGAAACAGGGACAGTTGGGACATAGGATAACAAGTGGGTAACGGGAGCTTTTCCTTTGCACGTTTCATAGTACTCTTGTCAAGCTGAAGTGAGGGGTTTGGGTCAACCAAGCTGAATAGAGCTCAGGGGAGCTGAACTAGCGTAGCCAGTTCAGCTGGACATGGTACCATTTGCCACCAACATGTACAGATATAATGGAGGTTCTCTGGCTTTAAAGAAAAACAAACAGACAGACAATTCAATCATTAGGGTAGCCATTCCTACCAACAACTTTTCGCCTTGCAACGAGGTGCATCTGCAAGATCTCAGCCTGGATTGCGTATGGGCAACAAATCTACATTTCGATGCTTTCCTTTTCTTCTTCAAGGTCAGTGTACTCGTGGAGTGGCCTAGCTAGTTGCAATATACTACCTCGAGACCGTTACACTTGATGAGGAATGTCACAGTGCCAACCAAAGACTAGGTAGGGTTTCTTGTTATTGCACGAAGGAGAGAGAAAGAGGAGTGAAGCTCTCTCCGAACTAGAGCACCAAGTCTGTACACATATGGTCCGAGCGCCCTGATCCCTGCTCTGCTGTATGACTAAGCCACTATTCCTCGAGGTTGATTTGGTGCCGTGACAAGGAATCTTTGCGTCCCATTGCTCTGCTCTTCTGCTCATGTATTTATCTCTCTCAAAGTGGTCCGTGGTTGTGATGACCTTAGGTATCTGCCAAGCCCAGTACATCCCCTCCGATTATGCATGGGCCAATAATGCCTCTGCTGCCGTGCCACGACCCAGAAGTAATTATGGTCCTATTGTGTGGAACAGGCCAATCAGAATGAAGAAAGGATCGTGGAATCTTGGCAACGATCCAGGAAAACTGTAGTCTGTGGGAGTGTCACGGGTAGCACAGGTTGACAGGTTAATGACAGTAGTATTCAGCTAAGCTACAGTCTGGGCTCTATTCCGTCAGGTACGGGCAGGCTCTATTGTCAAGACGTAGCTCAGAGAGCTACAAACAGGTCTCGCGGCAGCGAGATGCAAAATCTTTCTAGTCGCATTGGCCCGTGCTCTGCACGTGCCAAGCTCCATCAGTGGATCAACGACGGTCACGGTGCAACCGCCGTGACAGAAGTTCGCCTTCAACCGGTATCCCTTTCAGAGGTTCTGGACAGGGGATCGTCATATGAGGTCAACAGTGGCGCGTCGCGAGGAAAGGTGGTCGCACGCTTATCAAATACGTTAATGTTAGATGCCATATCTATACAAGACCTTGTCTATTTGCCCCGTCTTCGAGGCGTCAAAGCTAAACTTGTATCTAGATGGCCACCAGCAGGCTTGCCTGAGGGCGCTAAAAATGCAGTAACCATCCCGGATGCCGATAAAAAGCCCAACATAATGCAACAATAGGTACCAAAGGGCACACCCGTAGTGTGGTAGAAGAGAATTCTAATAATCACCCACATCCTCCTCATCATAATCTTCTCCCCCAAATATTTCGTCCTCATCCCCGGCATCCCGATTCGCCTCCTCCATATCCTCATCGTCATCCTCAAACATCTCGTAGTTGCCAACGTCGTAGTCATCCCCCCTCTTGCGCTCAATCTCGACATCCTCATCATCCCCGGAATCAGATGGCGGCATGGGAACACGGCTTCTCCCTCCTCCTGTTAAACCCAGTTTTTGGGCAAGAGCCGACGTCGCTTTTCTAGAGCGGCTAAACTGCTCGTCGTCACCGTCCGAATCAGACTCATCAGACCCATCCGAGGACCGACTGTCAGGTCCTTGGTGCTGTTCTTCTTCCTCTTCCTCAATGTTACTGCCGCCTTCATCATCATCCTCACTGTCATCCGAGATAACAGCACGGAGGCGCTTATTGGCCTTCATTTTGCGCACTTCTTGCTCGATGTCATCATCAGGACCGACTAGCAAAGCGGTGCTATTGCGGCGGGCTCGTTTGATCAGCCGAGGGATCTCATCGTCGTCGTCCGGGTGATTGTCATCGTCCTCAGAGTCAGACTCCACAACTCGGCGGGCTCGCTTGGTCGGTCGAGGGACATGGCCTTCGTCGTCGTCTGAACTCTTCTCCACATCCGAGGATTCCATGACTCTGTTTCGCCTGCGCTTAAGCCTTGATCTAGCCGCTGGCTGATCCGACTCGGCACCGGACACTTCTTCCACGCTTGAAGACGCGCGAAGCGTGACTGATTCCGGTTCGGGGCTGGAAAATCCAGTGAAAAGCTCCTCGTCGTTTTCGTTGCCGTCGTCTCCAGTCAAATCGATCAGCGGGCGGCCCCCATCTGCCTCGTCATCTTCCGAGTCTACTGCACCGCCACCCCCCTCCTCCTCATCAGAATCGCCCTCGTTACTGCCGTCGCTGTCATCACTGTTGTCAACGTCCACAATGTTCAAATCATCCGAGTCGTCGCCAGAGCTTTCTCCCGATTCAATCTCTGAATCATCAATGCCAGAGCTCTCATATTCGTCTGGTATCTCTTCTCCCTCGTCAGAATAGTCCTCGTCTTCAAAGGCAACGTCCGTCATCCCGTCCTCGGCCCATTGCAACAATTTTTGAAAAGCGCGCTCGCCACGGTGTTCAAAAAACTCAACCACTGGCCAGACCTTGAAACCCAGACTCCACGCTCGTTGGACGTAGGTGCCTGGTTCCTCCTCTTCGTCCGAGTCAGAATCAGAGTCAGAGTCATCCAAGCCTCGCATGTCGTCGGCTGCATAACAAGCTATTTCCTCTGGCGTAATGGTGAGAAACCCCTCCTCGACTTCCCCTGGGGTGGCGCTGCTGTTGGCGCCGTTAAGCTCATCTGCCGAGGTGGGCCTGGCGTCCGCGACAGACGCTCTCCTAGCCTCGGTAGCGCGCTTTTCGACATTGGGCCAAACCCAGCGATACTCGACAATGTTCCTTGTTTCGCGCCCCCTTCTTCCGTGCTCTATCTCTGCTTCCTCTTCGTTGGTCAGGGTGTAGTGATTCGCACTCGGGTCAGCGCACCAAAGCAAATTCTTGGCCTCACAATGATTGTACTTGGCCAGAAAGAAAGCATGCTGCAGGTTCGGGAAGGCGCAGGTGAAGCTTTGGAGCATCGGGTCTCCTGTCAGGAAAAACAATCCCTTTTCAAAAGCAATGTTGCGAATGCAATCCGTAACTCCCGGGATGACGGGCATGGGCCATGGCGGAAAGTGACGGGACATGGCGCTGGCGACGCGGTCAATAAAGATGACGTCTCGTTGGCTGTGGAAGCGGACCGAGGCGCGGCCTCCTCGGAGAGCCAGCTCATCGGGCAGGAAGCGGAGGGCAAACTTGCGGCTCTGGTGGTGAACGGCCAGGACTGTCCGGGCTGCCTTTGTCTGCTGCTCCAGCTGGGCACTTTCCCAGATCTGGGGCGGGGCACCGTTCTGGGATACCAACTGCCCAACAATTTGGAATTCGTAGAAGCGCGCCTTCTCGGTCAGGTCTGGACAGAACTGCTTCCAGATGAGTTGCTGGAGTTCGAGGGGGAGGCGGCTGAATTGGGGAATTGATTGAATGTGCTTTTTGCTGGGTCGTTTGGTTCGACCGACAGTGCGGTTGATGTCCCTAGTGTGGTGGTCAGAGTCGGATGAGTTTTCTGAGTCGTCGTCGTCATCGTCATCATGGTCGTCCTCCTCTCCGGAATCCTCCACGGAATCGGCTGCCATGTCGTCAATCAAAGCGAGGTGGCCGTCATCGTCCGAGTCCTCTTCATCGTCAGAGTGGTCTTCTCTGTCACTTCCTTGGTCATCCGAGCCAGAATTGTCGTTGTCGACATCCGAATGTGAAATGTGGGTAGCAAACGGATTGCCTTCCTCGAGACTGTCCTCGGCGAGTTCCGACACATATAAGCCTGTGCCCCCATCCTCGTCGTCCTCATCTCTTCGAGCCATTCTAGTGGGAGTTTTCCAATGGCCGCAGTCCTCCAAAGAGAGCAAAAAGGGGCAATGCGATCCGAGCGCTGTTTAAGGAATGAACGCGAGATGAGGTGAAGACTCAAGTCGTCGCGTCTGGGGTTCGTTTGAAGGTTGTGACGATGCCAAGCCGGCAGGCAGATTTTTAGCGTGTGGCCGCTAAAAGCACGGGCCATATCTGCCGCTTGCGTGCATGGTTGATGCTGACATCCATCATTATGCCACGATCCATTTCACCTTGTTGGCGCATCACATCTTTGATACACGTACAATTGGAACTTAATCTCTTAGTGCTCCACGAAAGAATATGTACACGAAAATGGCCTGCTAAAAGGACACCAAACAGCAACATAGCCACCCAAAAAAAAAACACTATGGCTATGGCTAGCTACATGGACCAAAATTCCACCATCCGCAACCACACAATCGATATTCTAGCACTACAATCCCGGGCCCTCCCAACTCTCCCTCCTCAGCCTTCCAAACCAGGCTTGCTTGTGCGGAAAGGTAATTTCTTTCTCCTTGGTAAACCCTGAATATTGTAGATGCTGAATAAACCTGCCCAAGAAAAACTGTTAGCTATCTGAACGACCTTAGTCATGAAAAAAACGCGGAAACATACCTCTCATTGTCCACCCTCGGCTCCAGGCACATGCTCTGAGTACGATAATCAGCACAAAACGCCCAGTGCACCAAACTCGTCAACCAGCTCTGCACTCTCCCCCTTGCCCACTCTTCGCCAATCAAGACATGGCAGCCGCGGTCATAGTCGTCAACCGAAGCGCCGGCATACCTCCCCAGAATATCCTCCTTGACCCAGTACAGCTCAAAGTAGCCAAAAGGCACACCGTCCCAAAGACCAATGGCTGGGAAGCTGTGCCTTGACTGCAGGGCATTAGACAGAAATCTTGCCGTATACTCGCCCCAAAAGGCCGAAACGCGAGGGTTAGAGTGCCATTGCTGAACCAAGGCTGTGTCGCTGAGTTGACAGAGATGCGAATGGGCGGGTGACTTGGGACCCGTGGGCCCGAGGTATGGAACCGGGTTAGGCGAGATGGACGCGACCCTGAACGAGAGGTATTGATTAACGGACGGTATAAATCGAGTGTAAAAGACCTCTCCCATCCGGGGAGGCTTGGGACGGAGTGGGTGGCGGGTGTGGTTGGTGATGGTGTATGGCAGCGGCGCAGGAGGGTAGTATGTCGGGAGATGGGATGCCGAGAAGAAGGGGCCGATGGGGAACGAGGGTACGCTGCCAAGGGTGGTGGGTGGTGGCGCACCGGGCAGATCTGAGATGTCAGCAATATGCAGGATGGGACGCTCGCCCTGTGCTGGGGATCCTGGGCGACTGGAATTCGTCGATGCGGTACCAGACCGAGTAAACTTGGTGGTGGGCTGGAGCGTAAAGAGAAACAGACGGCCGGGGGTCTGCCAAAACATTCTGCGTGAGACAAACATGCTGGCCCACTGGTCATCTGCGTCCTCCAGCGCTGTCCCCACGGCAGAGTTGAAGCTTGCGATCAACCCCATGCGCTCCAGTTTGGGTATAAGATTCCTCCCTTTCAGTACCCCTTCTCTCTTGATGCGCACTCGCCATTCACCCCGCGGGCTGCCGGCCGTCGGCGTCAATCTGGAAGCATCGGTCGTCAGGGTAGTCTGGGGTGGCTTTTGGTGGAAGTACCAGCAAAGGGTAACCCATAGCATCATGGCTACCTGTCGGGTAGGACTTGCTGCTGGCTTGAAGTCGTGGTTCGACGGGCTCGAGATGGACGAGATAAAGAGGCTGTCGTTCTGTAGTGTAGGACTTGTAAAGGCATGAATGTGGGATTTCCCCTCGGGCGCTGGGTTCCCATCAACGTCGGCTCGTATGGAATTGGCGTCTTGGGTGCTTCTGATGTCGGAGCTGCCACCATCCGGGTCGACAGTATGGATGACGATGGTCCAGCCAGCGGGAAAAGCGTTGTGATGCACAGAGAGGTCATTAGACTTGAAGAAAAGACCGGCAAAGACAGGCGTGACAGTGTAGCTCTGCCCATCGGGCAGGTAGATGATTTGTGTTCCCATGGGAGTCTGTTGGACAGGATTTGGTAGTGGGCACACGACAGAGAGCTACGGACGCTGTGTAAGCGTGATGATGGCGGCGGGGGGGCCTTAGTGGACTGCGGGGTAGCTAGCTATCGAGATAGAGATGGGTAGCGCAGCTCGATAGGATGCGGGTTGATATGGACGAGGTCGAGATGGCGGGGGTCTCGTTTTCTAGCAGTCTTCCATGGCTTGTTTGTGGCGATATCAGAGTGCCGCAGGCGACAGAGACATGAGATGCATGGGGTGATGTCTGCCCAGTTGCCGCTTTATGAGAGCTTCTGACAGCTGCATGTTTGCAGCAGGCGCAAACGGAGGGGCAGGAGGGGTTGCAGGGATCAGCTTGCGCATCTTCCGTCATCCAGGAACGCCGGGAAATCCCAATCCATGTCTCTTAATAATCACCCCGCTGTTATTGGAGGACATCGGACAGGGGCTTCTTTACCGTGGGGCTTCCCAACGCTCCCAGGTGTCCACTAACGTGCCGTTAACGGAGCCCCCTGTCAATCGAATGATGCCTGTCACTCCATCGACACCTGACCAGTTAACCTTGACTACTTACGAGACATGGTCGAGATCCCCGAGTATTTATCGACATTATTCCTCACTTTCTAGGGTCTATTTGAACATCCACCACCCTCCACGCCCTCCACCGCCCTCCACCGGACCAACTCCTCCGGCTCACGAGTCCTTCTTGTTTTGTTTGTCTTGCTTCTTCTTCTCCTCCTTTGTAAACTCTTCGTCCTTTTCTTTCTCCTCGGACCGGTTGTCCTCCCCCTTCTTGGTCTTCTCCTCGTCCAGTGCTTCCTTGACATCCTCGCCCAGGTCTTTTGCATCGTCCCATTCAACGTCATACTCGATGGCAATGACCTTTATTTCCCGCCTCAACGCGTTGGCTTCCTGCACCAGCTGCTCCCACCGTTCCGAGTCGAATCCTTTCGCCTCGTACAGCGCATTCTGTCGCCTCGACACCGTCACGTTCATGGCCGCCTTGTAACTGAGATCCTTGCTGATATACAAGAACCAGAGATAGCCGCCCATGATCGTTGTTAGCCCGGCAAGGTAGGTAACCGGCTCAATGAGATCCCTAGGGAGCTTCCTGTCAGCTATTGTTTTTGTCGTCTCCTAACTACAGGACCGGACCGGGAGTACTCACCACCCATAATCGGTGTGGAACGTGACATAATACACAATCACCCACCACCCCGTCAGAATGCCAAACCCGCCCTTGGCCAACAGATTAGCTCCGCGATGCGCAAGCATATCACACTCCTTCTTGATCTTGGCTAGCCTGTCTAGCTCATAGCTCATCTTCCGCAACCTGGATCGCATGTAAAACGTCCTGTCGTTGAAACTCGGCACCGATACGCGCATCTCTAGGTGATAGCCTTCGACTTCGATCGCAAACTCGCGCCCTCTTGCTGCGTCGCGTATAAAGTCGCCCATCTCGGTGCTGGAGCTCCATCGGACCCATCGCTTTTCCTTTCCTTCCCTCTCGGGGCCTTCATGGCCCAAGCCTGAATACGATGCCACATGTGTCCCGCTTGACGCATCTTGCCCGTCTTGTCCCTCTGCATCCTTCTTTTGCGCTTCGGACCTGGATGTCGGCTTCTGGTCGCCTTGTTCGGTATCCTCGGCTCGAAAATAAATACTTGGAATTTTCTCCTTGCCATCTTCTAGAACAGGTGGTAGCTCGGCTTGGATTAGACGCTCGACATAGGATAGCGGTTGTTGTGGGTGGACCAGTATGGCTAGAGGCTGAATGGTGTCATTTTGGGATATGGAACGGGCATAATCTGGTTTTTCTTTGTCGTCACCGTGGGCGTTATTTTGTTGGTCCTTTTCGACGCCCATTGGTAAAGGGAGGACTAGTTTCAGGAGACGGGTGGGTGTGGTCAGGAGTTTGCCTTTGGTGATGGGTTGTATGTCATCTCCTCGTGGGTCGATGGTGGGCTTGTCGGCCCCTTCGCGGTGCCATGGCCTCTTGACTTGGTGCTGCCGCACCTTTACTTCCTGCTCCTGCTCGTCCAAGGCTTTTTGGTTGAGCTTTCTGGCTTTTGTGTCTCCGGGTCGTTCGGCTGGCTTGGACGAGAAGTGGCGCACTGCTGGGTGGGATCGTGGGAGACACGAGTGTCTGTACGCAAGGGTTGTCATTAGCTGGCGCGGCACCCGCCGGAATACATGGTTCATTGCGTTGTATTTTGAGTTTGGGCCGTTCGTCTGATGTTGTGCAGGTGGCCTGCAGGGCCCAGAAGCTTGGTCTTGCGGTGGGAGTTGGGTGTGGAGGAGGAAACAGTGTCGCCAGGTTGATCATAACCTCATAATACCGTCAAGAAATTGAAAGACTGGCCCGTTGTGCCTTAAAAGTTGAAATAGCAGTGTCGGTGTTGGGCAGCTTGAGGGCAGATGTTGAGCTCCGGGTGCGAGTGACGTCACCACAGTCAGGGGGCTCAGCGACCAGAGATCCACTCTTTGTGTTGCCAGGTTCTATGTTAAAACAAACGTCTGACAACTTCTCCAACACAAGACACCGACCTTTCACCAGTCCATCATCCGCAATTCTCTGGCAATGATTCTGAACTGCTTCAACCTCTCGTGCGGGGCAACCGTCCAATCGAACCCCATGACACGTCTGAACGCGGGCAGCCAATGCGAACCGCCATGTGGCTGATCCAGAGATAAGGACTGGCGATAACGATCTGGGGTGATGTTTGATACCGCGAAATGGCTGTTTGCCGGACACCGCGAAGCACCCATTCTTGTCATACAGTCGGTTGATGAACCGTAATGGACGCGTCTTCCGACGCCAGCTCGCCCACCAATCTCGATCCCGTGCCGAGGCCGTCCAGCCGACCGGAACGTCCATGCGACACCTGTCGGAAGCGCAAGTCGAAATGCGCAAAGGCGCCTGGTCAGGAACGATGTGTTCTCTGCACCTTTCACGGACGCGACTGCACCTACCAGGATGAGCCTCAGCTGAGAAGGAAGAGAGACGCCAGTGTCCAGCAGCCCTCTCCCGAGACGGTTGACGGCAACACACCGTCTCGCAAGAGGCCAAAGCCTACCGTCGAACATGCCACGCCATCACTGCTCGACCGGACCCTCGGACTTCATCAAACGACACACTTCAAGTACATCGGCCCAAGCTCTCCGCAGCAGGAAAAGCTAGTTGACATTATACATCGGGTTGACACCTCAGGAGACTGCCCAGCCGAGACCAAATTTCGTCGGGTTTCCCACCACGTTACTTTCTTGGCCAAATCCGACAATGACACACCCTTGAGCCCTGATATCGACCAGGACCTGGAAGAGATCGAGAGCCTCGTGCGGCCACACGGGCGATGTTTGGTGGATTTGTACTTCCGGACGGTACACCCAAGTTACCCGATCCTTCACAAGGGTGTATTCTTTGAGAAATACGAACGATCCTATACCGAGTTTTCGCCTCCCCTTTTGGCCGCTGTGTACCTGCTAGCAATGGATTGGTGGGAGTTTGACCGTGATCTGTCGCCACATGCGAAACCTGATGCCAAAGCCCTGTCAACGTGGGCCACCAAGGCGTTGATGGATGTACTACACCGGCCCAAGTTGTCGTCCGTACAAGCCGGGCTCTTGTTGTTGCAGAGAGCAGGGGGCGATTCGTGGGTGCTGACGTCCCAGGTGGTGTCCCTGGGCGAGGAGCTTGGACTGCACCGAGATTGCTCGGATTGGAACATTCCCGACTGGGAAAAGGGTCTTCGTCGCCGTCTTTCATGGGTGCTCTTCATGCAGGACAAGTGGGGAAGCCTTATCCACGGCCGCCCATCCCACATTTTGCCCTCAAACTGGCGGCTGCCTGTCCTCACTTTGGATGACTTTCCGGAGTCGGCCGCCGATGACGATGACAAGGAGGGCAGCAGCGAGGTAGAAAAGGGACGACTTCTGTTCATCCATCTAACCAGGCTGACCATGATCATGACACAAGCGCTGGAGAGTTTGTATGGGCCAGACGACACTCGAATCCAAGAAACGGTCAGATCGGCAGGCGTCCAGGGGCTTCTGGAGCTCGTCAAACCTCTTGTTGTCCAGCTCAAGGAATGGGCTCGTTCTCTCCCGCCACAGTTGCGCATGTCAGACGTGAAAACGAGAAAACTCTGCTCCAGCGGCTATCTTCATTTGTCGTATTTTGTCACCGAGATCATCATCCACCGACACATCATTGGCAACCTCGACGCTGCCCCTTCGCCACTGCTGGCCCTGTGTCGCGACGCTGGGCGGGCCAGACTCGAAAGAGCCATTGCTTTCGTTGACGCTCTCAAGCCGGAACATCTACAGGCGTTTTGGTGGTTTGCCGCGCCAAAGTCTCTGGCCTACATCAGGACCTATGGTGGGCTGTTGTGGGCCACCAGTGCCACTCAAGAGGAAGCCGAGTTCTATCAAAAGAAGCTTGGCGATTTTCGGTGGGGGTTGAAAGTCAGGGCGAAGGGCGTGGGCTTTGTGACGGCTGCGTTGAAGGAGATGGAGAGTTTAAGTGAGATTGATATGAGTAGGAGTGTGGTTGTCTCTGCTGTGGCGGGCCATGAGATGATGCCTTTGCAAAGCAATCAGGATGGCGATGGGGTTGGGGCTTTCCATGCCGGTGGTTTGGAAAGCCAAGGCTTTCAGCTTGACCTGTCGGGGGCGGGCTTGACCGAGTTGAGCGAGTGTGGCGTGGATTACTTCTCTTCTGCTATGACAGAGGAGTTTTAAAATTGCGATAAATCACCACCATTAGCCCGTGTGGACAATAATTGGTGACGATTGCGTAGCAGGGCGTTGGACGGAGTTTTTTTCTTGCTTTACACCATCTTTTCCAAACACTTTTGACTCTTCCAGCCATCTGATTACTCTATTTATCACGTTGCTCCAAAAGGAGCAGTCTCCATTTCTTTGCCCTCGACGTACTTGACAAGAGCCATCGTGCTTCCTGGGATCCAACAGCGGGCCTATGGATTACTGACTGTCGGGCTGGGCTGTTGATAGAGTGTAATGGTAGAGTATAGGTGAAGAGGGATAGTGTGCCAATGTGGTAAAGGGATAATGGTGAAAAGGGGCAAGTGTTTGAGGTAGAGCTGGATCGTACCTGGGTACTGAGATGGTGTAGAACTCTAGAGCTGTGACTAGCCAGACCTACCTAATTGGACTCCTACATATGAGTCTGCCTCATGAGCCTCGACATAACTTTACTCTCTGTCTATTCAATAAATGTCTTCGTCGCCATTGCCTCGTTTTGAAAGGCACAGGCCAAAGCCATTCAGTTGGATGCTTGCCAAACATACCTCTTTACCCCTTTGCATTGAACCCGTGGTTTTCCCCAGCAGACAATGGGATAGTGTAGGTAGTCGGTAAATGGATAACTTGTCTTCCTGGCCCTTGAATTAGTTGTCTGGCAGAGAGTGATGGGCCAAGAACCAAACACCAAACCCTAAAGCTTGTTTGATTGATATCAAATGTCTCGTCCTCGCCAAGCATACCCGGCGCTCTCTGATCACGGCCACCTCTGAAATGTCTGACAGGTGCCTAGGTACTGAGGCCTCACATACCCGTCCAAGATGTTCCATCGTGTGAGGCTACAACGAGTTTCCAATAGTTATACAGAACGTCTCTATATAAAACAACCCTGTATATGCCGCAGGAGACTACCAGACGACCCTGAAGAGATTTGTCATGCTCTGGCCTCGGTCAATCTATGCCACTTCTTCGCCCTTGTCAAGAGAGTGCCTATTCCGTACTGTGTAGATTGGTTTGCTCTGTGGCTCTTTGGTGGAGAACCACACCGACCGATGCATCCCTCGGTTCAGCGACAGGAAGGGAAACGAAGCTATTATCGAACAAGGGGAAGCGTGGGATAGATTGTGGGTCAATGGCCGGCCAAGCGAGCATCTTGCGGTCTGCGAATTTATGGAGATTATTCCTCTGCCCTGTAGGGTTGGAGAGCGGTAAATAAAAAACGGCCAGGCATGGTTGCAAGGTGCCATCGCAAGCGGGTCAACAAACCCACGGCAACCAATGTCACTGCAGGTCAGACGGGACCGTTGGAATTTTTCCCTCTCTCTCCTGTTGGTCACCCATGATGATACTGCGTATCAAGTACCGGCAAGTGCACCTTGACGCTGTTGTAACCATCCACCCACCATGAAAGAAGCTAAGGTGTCGGAAAGCGAGCCTGGTCATTATGTCATTTTTCTCACCTTGTTATTAGTATTATTACCAAACCCCTGAAAACTTGTATCAAACCTCCATCCCGGAGGAGGAGAGCGCGCGGGGAGGGGGATAACCGCCGCGTTTCAACCCGTGGGGAGACAGGGCACGAATGCGGACTTTGCCCCGTATCCCGCCCTCCGGCTGGTTCTCCCACTTCATTTCCGACTATGGTGAGCCCGTATCCAAGCAGTTGATAGTAGCGAAGCCGTTTGATCGGGGACACCACAGGTCGCCGATCACCTGGGCATTTAGCCTGGGAGTTCTTTACACTAGTCTTGAACCAGTCCGAGATGAGTGTCCCCCACTCGACGAGAGCGGGCCAAGACTGTAGTGCAAAATTTGGCGGATCATGCCGTTATCGCAGGGACGTTGCGGGCATTCCGGGCTGATTGCTTTGTATCTATCGTGTCTGTTTCCACTTGCCAAAGATATCGCCAACAATGGTCAAACAAATCACAGAAGAGGAGCCAGGCTGTGGTGACTTGGAAAGTGCGGGGCATCCACCATGACCAAATGCCGAGCGTCCGTGAACTTTTTTGGCGCCGTGAGCAGCGGGCCTTGGCGCGAGCCCAGGCGCACGTTTGGGGAAACACTGGAACGCGCCGTCTCGTGTCAAAGTTCTAGCCCATCTTTCTACCGACGATCTGTCAGCAAACCGTTGCCAGTATAATAAACACAACATGTAACCTGATAAGAGTGAACGCAGGGCCGGCCGTGACGTGAGAGCAAGACGAGATGCCCCATCCCATGGCGGAGGTGTGTCGCTTGCGCAAAAACGCTCACCTTCAGCCTCGGGATGTGTCACGGCCTCCATAGACAAGGATACCCCAGCCGTGATAACCCCGGCGGACACAATGCCCCAATCAGCATTGGTCCTCATCAACGGAGGGGTGGCCCTAGCTTGTTACGGGCTCGTGGTAGGGCTGAGATTCTGCCCTGCGTGCCTTGTGCAGAAGCCATCGAAAACGCCATCCCTCCCTTCTTCCTCAGCCAACCCGTCACAGCAGATTCACAGTACGAATTACTGGGACCGGACAGTATCCGAGTACTGTCGCGGCAGCATGCTCTCACACCGAACTGTATCCCCGTCGTCTGGTACTTGATTACGATCATGTACGTCGAATCCTGACCGTCGCGTTGTTGGTGACACGAGATCAGATTTCGTCTGAGAATTGCCGTCGGGATGAGAGCACAGATGAGTAAGCCCAGCCCAGCCCAGCCCAGCTTTGCTTTTGGGACTGGACCAAGCAACAGGACGCCGTCGGTGTGCTGCCCAATGCCATTAGGTCCCCAGGCATTCCATACGGCCGGTGTCGAGTGGCAAGAAGCGGACGATAGTGGTGCTGTGCCTTTTGTACTCCAAAAGCTGAAAGCTGCTGAGCACATGGCGGTGAGGGCGGTGAGAATGAAGTGCTTCCACAAACGATCATGTAAGCGAGTGCGGGACAGACAAGACCGGCAGGCAGGCGAAAAGCCACATGTAGGCAAAGTATAGCGCGGCGACGGGCCGTAGCTTCTTGCCCCGTGTCGACGACGTTGTTGTCGTCGTCAGCATTGGGGCACTGCAGCACTGGCCTCAAAAGTTTCCATTTCCAGAATCAGATCTAGCTAGTCTGATGACGATGAGATACAGTTACGAGTAGTCGAGCAACGCAACAGACGAGCGGAGCCCCGCTCTACGCTCCCCTCATCGCAATCGCCACGGCACCATCTGTGGTTTCCCAATCCATCCTGCGCGGGCCGGCTTGGACGGGGTGACGGGAACCCTAGGCTGGCAAAAATACCAACGTGGTACGGGGACGGTTGTCCGCAACCCTACAGGGCAGAACAAGAATGTGAAGCGGCATGTGCGCTGCCGCTCCGTAATTATCTCTTCAAAACGGGCGAAACGCCCTGGCTCGTGTGCTCCCGCACGATATCAATCCGTTGGCCGGCAGGGTTCCAAAGAAGGGGGGGCGTGGGCTACATCCCTGCCATGTTGACTCTCTTTGATAGTCTCCTGCGGCCGATCTGCCTGTCTCTCTCGCCGTGTTTCCCTCCCGTCGTTTCCGTTTCATGTACGGAATGGAAGGGTGCATGGCCAGTTATTGCCGACTTTGGAAATCCGAGTGTGGTGTGGTCTGTGGGGATTTTGCTGCCGGTGGGTGGACACACAAGCTGACTCGGGTTTCCTGGGCCCTATCCAAACAGGTTAGCTTGAGGGAATCGCATCCAACAAGCCCCGATCTGTCTCGCTGGGCGGGGTGACGACGAGGTGAGACACGGACGGGTGACTGTGATGAAAAAGCAATAGGGCTGAAGCCTAGTGTCGTGTACAGCAGCAAGGTCCGGATCTGGCAGATTGATGAGGGAGAAAGAACGAACGTCAGACTGACCGAGAAAGCCGACGGTCATTTTTGATCACATTCTCAGACTCTCAGAGCTGCCCGCACACAACCGAATGCAACATTGATGCTGCTACCATATACTGTGTCTTGGCAGTGTCAATGAGTTCCGCTTTGATCGAGGGAGCTGAGACTGAGAGGTCTGGAAAAAAGAGCCGTGAGCAAACCACGAGCGCCAGCAGGCGTTGGCAGATATTAAGGGGCGAGCAGGAAGCAAGGAAATCTTCTCAGCAGGTGTCACACCGGCGGTAGAAGAAAGCATGGAAGCTCTGCCCATCACCAGCTGCACCTGCCAGACTTTTGCGATGGCGAAGTTGCAATCTGTGGACAGAGAGAGACACTAAACCCAAAGGAGCGGTTGAATGCGGTAGACTCTTGTAGGGCGGAAAAGACCCTGTCTTGCTAGCATCATCAGCAGGTCAACCAAGACACGGCCATGCCCAGCTCGTCCAGGGCGGCATTAGTTCTGAACCCAAGCTCGGCGCCGTCAATGGTCGCCTGCTGGAGTATTTGGTAATACCTCACCGCTGCCCCTCTTTTTGAGACATGGAAAAGACACACAGTGCCGGGGGGATGGTAAAGAAAAAGAAAGAGACCCCAAGTTCGCGATGCAATCCCTCCAATCCCGTTGTCTGCAGGACAGTGCTGATTTGACGGGCTCCACTGCTTTCCAGGCTGAACCCTCGACCCGACTCACCATGGCGCCAAAACCGTGCGACTGAAGCACCCTGGGCTGGCTTGGCGGGAGCCACAAGGCACAATGGCACAATTTCCAGTGGCCCTTTTCCCTCCAGGTGCGCACTGTCGAGACTGCACTGTACCAGTAGTGCACCAGTGCCAGTGCCAGGGCCATTCCATCCCCCGCCCTACCGATACCCACTAATCCTCACCCCCCCCCCTTTTCTCCACTCCCTTCCCATCTTCATCCCCCCCCGGGCCATCCATTTGTTGAAATGCTACCGCGACCGCCGCCGCATCGAGCGCTCTAATCTGTTCTGTTAACAATATTTTTATTTTTATCTTTTTGTTCTTCCCCGTCACTGTTGCTCCATCGCCACCATTCCCGCCATCACCATCCCATCGCCCATCAATTATTGCTGCATGAGTATATTCCTGCAGTAGAGGCTGGAAGGCGGATTGAGTTTGCGCCTAAAGCCAATCCCTCCAATCCCTCCAATTCCCCCCCGAGTTGCACCTGCATCGGCAACACCGAGACCTTTCTCTCCCTCTCTCTTTCTCTCTCTCTCTCTATCTCTGCCTGATCGGACCACCTAGCAGCTGCATTTGGCCGCTAGGCGCCTGCTGCTTGACAGGAGCTTGGCTTCAGCTATTCTCTTAAAAACCAAGGCGGTGGCAAGGCTGAGGTGTCGAACCACTGGCCCTGTGGTTCAGCTGTCTGTCGTCTGTCGTCCTAGACTCGCCTTCCAGTGTCTTCGGACGTCATTGTCGACCATCAATACGAGCGAGCCATGGCCGCCATCCCCATTCAAGCCCCGTCGCGACACGGGCCAAGAGACTCTATGAACAGCGGTCCTCTACCATCTTTATCAGGCCGCGATGGCGCTTTCTCTGCAGGTCCCTTTGCGCCCATGTCCCATCGGATCCCATTTAACGACAACCTCTCACCCTCGGCTGCTTCAAATCCCATGGCGATACGCGGGAGAGGAGACGATTTCGCCCCCCCACCGCTGCCTCCACCACGTCTAGTGCCCATCAACGGACCCATCGACCCAAAGGAGCATCTCAAGTGGGAAGGAATGCGGAAGCGCGACAGCAATTATGACGGGAGCGTAGACAGCGGCTTGGGCATGAGTCCGCACAGCTTCCGGAGACGTGATTCGGACTATCACGACGAGACATACCACAGCTTTGGCTCCAACAGGTAGCTTCCCCTCTAGGCTCCGTCAATACGGCATCAAGGAGCGCGTAGCTGACAGTGCGGGCAAAACACACAGATCCACGACGACCCTTCCATCCTTCAGCGCCATTAGCCAGACCATGAAGAGCTTTCGTCCAAGCCATGACGCAATCGACAATTCCATGCTTAACAGGCTGAACAGGCCCACCATACGCCGCTCCAATCTCAGCACATCCCACAATGAACCCCCACCACCTCGCGCCCATCATGCCGACCTTTCGACACTGTCTCTTCCCCATAGGTCCAAGCAGCCTTTTCTCGATGTTGGATATAGCAGGTCCCCCATGTCGGCTACTTCGCCCGGACCTTCGCCGTTTGGCCACCCGGGACCTATGGAGTACCGGTCCCCATTGAGTGTTGCCGATAGCACCGACTTTGAGCGTTCTCCGCGCTCGCACAGACTGCACAGCACGCAGTCCATGACAGATAGTGAAGGACCAGGTCTGTCGCATGGCGGTCATGATTATGAAGGGCGTGACGAGGATGTGGATTTTCCCATGGAGGAAACTACGCGGATGCGCAGGCTAAAAATAGAAGACCCCTGGAGGGAAAGGGAGCGGGAGAGGGAGAGGGAGAGCTACCAACCAGGCCAGAAACGCCGTGCGTCATCCCCTCCGAGCGATGATGTGGTCATGGCCAGTGATTCCATGAGGTGGCCTGGTCGGGATGGGTCTGGCATCTCGCGGGGATCCCCCACACCCAGGCTGCTCTCTATGCCTCAAAACTCCACCGTGGGGGGAAGATCGCCCGTGAGCCGCAGCGGAAGTTATAGCAGCAACCTCACGACGAGCAGCATGACACTTGGCCGCCGCTCGCCGGGACTGAGCCCCAGCGGTCTTTCGCCGACGGATCCGATGAATTGCGGGAGCCCGTATGGCACACCGCTCAGCATGACGACTGGTTCGCCCAGGTCGGCAATTGGTATGGGCCTGGGGCGGCCAGGCGCCCCCACTGCGGCACAGCAACCCCCGGGAAGAATCGCACTGGTCTCTCCCAGAAAGGTGGCCGAAATGCCCAAAAATGCCAATGGGAGCAGCCTGGCCGCCAAGCTCAAGGGTCCGTATATGTGTGAATGCTGTCCCAAGAAGCCCAAGAAGTTTGAAACCGAAGAGGAACTGCGGTATGTTCAAGTACCGTGCATTATCTATTCTGACGAAACATGGCATACTAATCAAACGTCACAGAACACACGAGGCTGAGAAGCAGTACGAGTGCACCTTTTGCGGGAACCGCTTCAAGAACAAGAATGAAGCGGAAAGGCACCAGAACTCTCTTCACGTGCGTCGCCATTCTTGGTCATGTTCAGCCTTGACGGGCTACGAACGAGCCTTCCATGACAGCACCGCAACGCCGGGGGATGCCGACACGTGCGGATACTGCGGAAAGGAGTTTGGACGCAATGGGCCAAACGCCAGCGTCAGTGAAGAGGACTGGGAGAAGCGGATTCGCCATCTCCAGGACGTGCACAAATTCCGCGAGTGCAATGCCAGCAAGAAGTTCTACCGGGCCGACCACTTTCGGCAGCATCTCAAGCACAGCCATGCCGGCACCAGTGGCAAGTGGACAAACATGCTGGAGAATGCCTGCATGATCGAAGAAGACGGTGTGAGTGTTGGCAGATGAGACGGGCCATCTCGACGGCTTTACTTGTCACTCGAGGGAATAAAGCGGGAAGGATCAAAACAGGGCAGATTGCCGGGCCGGGAAAATCTCTGATGGGACGGGTCGACCAGTGACAATGTCAGAAGGGGCTTTTCAGGGGCGTCAAGGTCGGACGCACTTCGGGTCTTCCGTTCAGGACACACGGTGTGGCGGAACCGGCGTCATTCCGTCTTTTCCCCCCCTTCTCCTGCGCCAAGTCGGGGCAGCATCGTGCGGGACCATTCGCAGAATGGCGCCCGTTTGGGTCAAGTTGTTCAGAAGAAGGCAAACCCGGCCAAAACACGGCAAGCATGCAGAGGTTGTCAGCCCTCTGTCTGGCTTTCAGATATCGCTCATTAGCAGGCCCCACACCACCACCACCTTGGCGTGCTGGTGACTTGGTTTACCAATAGCACGTGCGTCAGCTTCTGCATGGCAGCTTCTCTTGCAGATGGATGGATGCTGTCGTCAGACCTTGTTTTTTTCCCGACCCCAACGGTCTGGTGCTTGGCTGGGTGGAATGCAGTGCAGCTTCACACCTCTGTTGTCAGAGGGGGTTATGACGAGCTGAGGACACGCATAGTTTACGTGATCACGACAAATGAATACCATGCCCAGGTTGTCTGTGTGTTTCTTTTTTTTTCTTGTCTTTGGGGAAGGGGCACCGTCATGGGGTTAACCAGCCTGATAATATTTCCCTGGTTTATTTTGAGTTTATTGTTTATGAGCACATTTTGGCGGAAGGCATTTGGTCATTGGTCAAGCATACCATCACGTACATTTCTTGTCTCGATGCATTGATGGAAAAAGGCGTGGGGATCGATACCAACGGCAAGTGGGACGATGGGAACGGGGTGGGGGATGGGGGATGGGCGGAATGGGGCTGGTAGTCAGGTTGTATATCGTACATATAGTTTGGTTTGTATGGGTGGGATTTGGTGCAAGATCAAAGTATCTATCTCATGAGGCTCCAAGAAAAGTAATTCATCATTTGTTCTATCATTTCAGCTTGATCTCATCGGAAAAGATGAAGCGGAAACGGGAGGGTTTCTAGGGGTCCACTTTTACCCCTTCCGGGGTCCATGAGCTGCCGACGGGCCACTAAACCCTACCAGGCGCGGCTACCGCGTGGGGCTGTGCCTATCCCTCTTTTTGCCCCGCGTTTTCCAGTGAACGACTTGCGACTGCGGGGCAAAAAAATCCACGATCGATCAGGGCAAAACAGCTATGAGATTATTATAGCAGCAACAAAAATAATCGATTTAGCGTTTGCAATCATACCCCCGGGATTGTGCTGTCAAAATAGAGCAAAACTACGCCGCAACCAACGAGGTATATCTACGACCACGATCCCAACTACAGCTCTCAACTAGCATGGCCTTGAACAGAATAAATGGCCCCGAGGAGCTCTTTGTCGGAGGGTAAGCTTTTCCTTTCCCAATGCTCTTTCTTTTCTTTACCCTTGCTAACCAAGGTACCGACAGCATCTTTGGCATCAACCGCCCCCGCCTCGTCAACGAGCACAAAATCACCCATGTTCTTTCGGTCATCAAGTACTCCCTCGACACCCTTGAGGATGAAGCCTACCGGCCGCTGCGGCACCTGTCCATCGATGTCGACGACATGGAGGACCAGGACATATTGGTGCACTTGCCCAAGATGGTGAGGTTTATACAGAGGGGGCTGTATGGCTGCGATGATGCCGACGACAAAGAGGAGCAACAGGAGCAAGAGACAAGGAAGGGAGCGGTGCTGGTCCACTGCGCGATGGGCAAGTCGAGGTCTGTCACGGCTATCGTGGCGTATCTGCTTTGGAAGCACCCCCAGAGGTTTGGGCTTGGAAAAGGGGGTAAGAAAGAGGGGGCAGAGGCGAAGGAGGCGGTGGCAAAAGCGGTGCAGTGGGTGAGGGAGACGAGGCCGATTGCGGAGCCGAACCAGGGGTTCATGGAGCAGCTGGAGATGTGGGTTGAGATGGGGTGTCCGGCGGGGAGCGACGATGCGGTGGAGAAGGAGGTCAAGTATCAGAGGTGGCTGTACAAGCGCGAGGTGGAGACGGCGGCGGCGGTGGGGAGGGCGCCGGATTGGATACGGTTTGAGGACGAGGAGGCCGAGAAGAAAGAAGAGCAAGAGGAGGGAGGGGCGTTTGAGCTGAGGTGTAAAAAGTGTCGAAGGAGGCTGGCAACGGAGCCGTTTGTCGTGCCTCACCAGGGGAGGGGGAACAAGGAAAAGGAGGGCTGCCCACACTACTTTGTGGAGGCACTATCCTGGATGAGAGACACGCTTGAGCTGGGCGAGCTGGAAGGGAGGCTCAGCTGCCCGCATCCAAAGTGCGGGTCGTCGGTGGGGAGGTACTCGTGGAGAGGGTTCAAGTGCAGCTGTGGGGATTGGGTCGCCCCGGCCTTTTCCCTGCAGCAGAGCAAGGTTGACAAGGTGACTGTGATGGGCGGCGGGAAGAAGGGCCCTGCGGGAGCGAGCGAGATAGCGAGCCGGATGGCTGCGTTGGGCATACGGATGCCGCCGGGGCAGAGGGCGGAGAATCTTTGAGTGTTGTTACCTTGCCTCCAGGTAGGTACACCAAGCACACCATCATATTGCAAAGCCCACACAGTTCGGATGATCCGAAGATCATATGTTGCAATTCTTTGTAGTGCGAGACGGGCATGTACGGGTTGCGGGTGAACAGAGTGCACATGCGCACACACATACACACACGCACGCACACAATGTCGGACCCGTGGTAAGTGTGCTAGCCGAGTCTAATATGACGATAGACGATATCTGTTTCAGTAGACGAGCATTACCGTTGGGAACGAGGTACTTGTGTAACCGACCCTCTATCATCAAGAGGGGGGACAGTGGTGATGTAGGTAGAAAAAAGGGGTTGATGCCCATCGAGGGAGGAGGGTTGCATTTTGTGGCCTGTGTTCAAGTTGACAAGCCGTCTCTTCGTCCCGTCTTTGCACTTGGATTCTGATTCTGAGCGAATGGATCAGGATGGAATGATCAATTTAGCGGGTAGGTGTGGATATTTTGTGGATTTCACCAAGCCTGTTTGATTCTTGCCATATCTTGACGTCCCTTGGTTTCCAGCCTGGATTCTAGGTAGATGGCCGAAATTGAGGCTCTGCTGCTTCTGAATGGCCGAGGACCCTATCCTTCTCGGCTCTCGTCATGACTCTGGTTTCCTGTCTGAGGTAAGTGTCGTCGCCCAACTGCAAATGCCGACGGCATCTGCCCTCTTCTTATAAGCCCCTTGCATGCATAATCGAGGTTTCCATGCCTTGTTTTTGTCTTTAGCATTCTCCAGCACCAAGTCATCGCACACCTCCAGTCAGCCCGCCGCCTGGTTGGCGCATGCATATTCAACGCTCAGTACGCAACGGTCATCCGATCTCGGCAATAAGGGTGGCTTGACGGAACAGGTGCTGGGCTTTCCGCGCCGGCGACGTTTGAAAATGTCAGCCCAGATCACATTCCGCTCCCGAGCATGTCGCCATTGATTGAGTTCCCCCGTCCGGGCAATCCCGTGGTAGGTATCTTTGTCTTATCTGCATACTCGGATTCTTTGGTCATGACAACGCCTCTTCACCTTTCTCACCCCGTTCCACCACCCGTTCCTTGGGTCTGCCAAGTTCGTGCCATTTATTCTCGTCACGGATCTCCTTCTAGGCTGATGAGATAGGCGAAAAGGTGGGTGAGATGGATAGCAGCCGTTGTGGTTCATATGTGTATTTGTGTGGGGGGAGGGGGTGTGGGAACTCAGACGATGCACCTGATCATCATGTCGTGTGGTGAGCGAAGATGACAAGTCACATTTGAACGGAAATGCAAAAGATTGTGCGATGTGAGAGAAGGTGAGGTGGGCAGAGAGCAAGGTTGATGAAATCGATGATGGGTAAGCACTAGGCCGCTTCAAGGGTCCCCTCCTCCAAGAAAAAAAAAAGAAAGAAAAAAAGGGAAGAAACAACATGGGCCAGATGGAAAAAAAAATGATCTTCAAATCCCTGGCCGCCGACGGCAGCAAAAGATAATGCAAGAAGCACATACCTATTTCATCCCCTACATGTACGAGGTGGATGTACCTGCCTAGGTAGACAAGGACTTCTAGAAAAGATCTGCTCCCTGATGATTGTCCCGCCATGGATAAATTGGCCTGGTCTGGGCTTGTATCACCCACCATGATTTCATTTTCTCATGCATAGTTCTTTAGCTTTCATACTCTTTCAAGAAAGCCAAGACCGGCCCGGGATTTGTTTGTTGAATGCGACGGCAACACATAGCCAATTTTCGGATAGATAGCTAGCACGGCACGAGATTAACCAAATGCACGTTGGATTGTGTGAGTAAGTACCTCGCTGCACATGTATGGGACGGATGATGAAGATGGACGGGGGTCAAGCGTAAGACGGGGTTGTATAAGCCGTGTAATATGGGGCACAAGGCTTGCCAACCCTGATGAAGAGGAGCATGAGGCTCCTCGGTTCATGGTTCTGGATAATCGGTAGATGATCCGTTCGAACTTGCTCAGGCGGTATCATTTTCCAGCTTCCCTGTCGCACTTGATCAATGGAAAAACTGAGGAGCAAACCACTTCCCAAATGCAGGTGAGGTCTTTTTTCTTGGCGTAGGATTTCCAATACATGTCATGCCGTACGCACGACCAACCTGCCTCCCCACCCCGTCCTTTTTTCGGCATGCCGTTGGCCCTGCACGCTGCACAAAATATATGAAAAATGCCGCTTCTGCCTTCCTACTTGCTGCACTGAACGGAAGGATGTTCCGCTCCCGTGGTCTCCTGCCTCACCCGCCCCGTTCCAGCACCACCCGTTCGCCGTAGCTTGACCGGTGCTGACTGAGCAGATCGACCGTATGACATGGCACAAACACTAGTAACTTTCCAGTTGTCTAGGTGCCTTGGGAGGTAGCCAGGCATTGATCCATACCGTTTCAACCGACGGGGATACCTCTCGCATACTTGTCCACCTTCCACAAGGTCCGATCGCTCCAGGCAAGCTGACGGCACAGCCCGTTTAGCTCTTTTTCTGGTGGAACCGAATGCTACCGTTGTAGGATCTGTTGTCAAGGGTGGGTCTTTGATGAGGGAAAGGAAAGCAGGCCAACGGCGCAGCACGCGTGCCACAGACCGGAAACCCCCATTTGACTCAGCAGAGAACCCCACGTCCGAGTAAACATGGAGAGGAGGGGCACGGCAAAGTATACTATGTATAAAATAAGCAGGGAAAAACATGATGGGGATCGCCAACAGGGTTACTCAAAGCCCGGCAGAGTTCAATCTCTCCAGGTTTCCATTCAATGACCCCCAACAGATGCCACTTCCCAGAATTCTTCTTGCTTGGTCTTTGCCTCGGTCCCAAGAGGCCTATAAGGAAACACCTCGCATTTCGACCCCTACGCGATCGTGTAAAAAGGGCTGGTCCGTTCGCCCAAGTGCCATGGGACAGGGTTCCAAGGTGTGGTAGGTGTATGTATGCCGATGAGGAGATGTGGTTGGAAACTGTCTTGATTTTATCCGTGTAACCCTAACCCATCGATTCTTTGCATGCTGTTCGCTGTTGACACCCCCCCTCCTCGCCTTGTACAGAAACCCTGGCATTCTTCCTGCCCTATCCTGCCCTATCCTGCCCTACGCAAAAGGAGGGCTGCATTAGCTCAAACCGGTTGGATGGCTGCATGACCAAAACGGTGCAGGATATGAGTTCCAACTGCCAACAACAGTTAGGCAAAACGGTGGTTTCTTGCTGCGCCGCAGGGCACTCGCTTCAGCAGCCTTTTTCCCAACCCCTGCTGCCCACTGTGCCTGTCGCTTCCAAGTTCCATGGCCCCCCTCTATGCCGAGAGGGAATTGTTACCCTTTGGGGATTGCGGCTGCTGAGTGGTCCAGGAAAGCAGACTTGAATCGGTCATCCAGCACCGTTTTCTTGTCTAACAAGAACCACGATCTGCGTGGATATTGTCGGGCTAGAGAAATCTCGAGCTCTTGGATTTGTATTCGCCGTCGGAGATTATAATGTAGTGGACAACAACATATCAAGGCAGGTTCTTGGGCACCGAAGGGAAATAGTTGGGATCGCGCAATCGTTCTCGGTTCCGCTTGGCGATCTCGGCTTGCCTCTTCTTGAACAGCCGCTGCTGGAAAAAGGTGCTGTAGAATCTGGTCAGCTCGGTGCTTCGAACCCAGCAAGAACGCAAGGGAACTGACGGTTTGAGTTCGAATACGCGAGGCTCTTCATCCTCAGTTGGTGAAACCGGCGTGTCCTCTTTTTTCTGCAGGGCCGTTAGCAGGCACACGACACAGCCAGGGGAGGCGGAAAGAGTCGACAAATCTAACCGTTATCGCCGTCTTCTCCTTGTCGTCTGTCTTCTTTGCGTCATCCTTCTCGTCCTTTTTGTCCTTGTCCTTCTCGTCCGTGTCGTCCTTCTTCTCTGCCTTTTCCTTCTTCTTTTTCTGTTTCTCCTCATACTCCTTCTTCACCCGCTCAATCTCGTCTTCCAGCTCCTTCTTTTTGCGTGCTTCGATGGCGGCATGGTCGATCTTGGGGGTACAGAACCCTGTATCTTTGAGGTGCGAGGGACAGACGTAGAACCAGTCCTTGCTGTCCGACGTGATCAAGACACTCGAGCTGGGCCTGTAGCAAATCTCGCATGACTTGGCGGCTGTCTCGGAGACCTTGCGGTGAGTGTAGTCGTTGGGAAACGCCATTTCCGGGCAGGTGTTGTTGGTGATGGCAGTTTAGAGAAATTGTTCATGACTGGTGGGCGTGATCCCAAATTGTGCTGGGGCTGTTGACGCGACAAGCTTCCAGGGAGCTAGCCGCGGGGTAGCTTTCCCTCCTCCGAATAGTGAGAAACACTGTACTTGCACAGTATTGGCACCGTGTTCTTAAATATTGTTCTGCCCCTGATGGGTTATCATGGAAAAGATTGTCTACCGTTGTTCGCCTCAGTCTATCCGTATGAACCAGGTGCTCTCAGAACTAGCCGAGTGTCTCGTTCTTAATCTTCCTCCATGTCCTCCCCATCCAAGTCATCGTCGTCATCATCCTCTCCGCCTTCTGCGTCGTCGTCATCGTCTTCCTCCTCACTGGAGCTTCCACTCCCTTCGCTTTCACCATCACTCCCTGGATCATAATCTTCCTCTTCTTCATCCTCTTCATCCTGTAACCGCTGCTCTGCCTCCCACTGTGCCTTTTCCAGCTGTGTCATACCCGCAGTTTGTTCATTTTCAGCCCCCTCTTCCCCAGTTCCGTTCCCATCATCCTCACCCGTGTTCTTGTTGTTCTCAGCCAGCTCCCTCTTGGCCTTTCGCTTCTCAGCCATACTCTTGTCCGCCAGCCCATGCCGTTGTACATAATTGGCGTTGATCCCCTCAAAATCCTCCTTGTCCAGCATGCCAAACTCAATCTCCTTCTCCACACTGCCAGAATCGTCCACGTCGAGCTCGACCACGATATTGAACGTCCTCGCCAACACCGAAGTGAAGCTCAAGGCCACAATCCTGTCCAGCGGCAGAAACACAATCGGCTTTTTGAACCCCCACAATATCCCCGTGGGCAAGAAGAACAAGTATCCATCCTTGCTCCCCCGGAACGCCTTGACGTGCACCGCCTTTTCCGTGGGGCGATGGGCCTGCCTCGTCACCGAGTGGAAGAGCTTGGGGTCTGACGCGACGATGCTGCAAGAGTGGTTCCCCGCCGACTTGAGAGAAGTCGCCAGTGCCCAGTGGAACAGCGTACTGTAACTGTCCGACACGGCCTCTGCCGTCTTGGCCGAGGCGCCCCCGATCGAGCCAGGCTTTGGAGCTGCGCCTGGGACAGTGAAGACGAACGGTTCGAGAGCGCTGAGACCAGCCGGCGCAGCGCCCGCGGCGGGCTTGGCCGTCCGAGTAGGCAGGTAACTGTTTCGAGGGAGGACGACGTAGTTGTTTTGGGCTGTGGACTTTTCCGGCACGGGGAGGTAAAAGATGTGCTCTGTAGGGCGGGGAAAACGGCGAGAATTAGCAACTATCCTGCAAGACAAGCCGAGGACAGATATCGGCACGTACCAATCTCTTTCCAGGGATACACAATCCCTTGTACAGGGACAGAGCTCCCCGACTGCTTTGCGTACAGAAAGTTCTTTGTAAAACACACATCGTACTTTTTGCGCTGTGGCGCCGACGCAGAAATATCCTTGATCTCGAGCAGCACCTGTTCTGAAGCAGCTGCGTCCACACTCACACCCCCTCCCGCGGTATTCCCGTTTGACTGTGTCTGTTGTGACGGCTGTGCTTGTGCAATATCGACTCGTCTTCGCTTGGCGGCCGGGCCGTCGTCTTGGGTAGAGGCATGGCCGGAGGCGGTGGCAATGCGCTCGTATACAAACGTTGCGATCTCGTTGAACAGTCCGATGCGCGCTGGAGTGTCTAGTTTTCTGCGTGTCAGCATCTTCCCAGGTCACCGGGACGGGGGGCGCATGGCATGGCATGGCATACCAGCAGCTTTTTGGATGCCGGCGATAATGTCTGGTCGCGTTTGAAAGGCTGATTGGAGAGCCTCGACGTCAAGCTTTGCCATTGCGGGCAACTGATGAGTTCAATGGCGGTGGAAATGGCAACAATGTGTTTGGAAAGTGGTTGCCAAGTTGCCTTGCCGTGGAGCTCGAGTTTTCGTGTCTTGGACGCGTTAATTGACCTTTTGGCCATAATTTAGGCGCCAACATCATGTGACGTCAGCAAAAAGTCCCCTAACCCTTCGGGGTTCGGCCCCTGAGCCATGCCCCTGGCCTCCTTTGGAATCAAAACAATGGATGGATTGTCTATCTATTTCCAGCACAACAAGTTCTTTTCTCTATTTTTACTCTGTAATCCGGAACATCACCGCACCCTACAGTCTACTTTAGCTACCTATATTGCCCTCCAAGTTTTGTCACTCCACTCAAGCCTTCAATGCGTGCTCTTTGGCTTTTGTGGCTCCCAAGAAGTTAATTACTGGCCCTGCACAGCGCCATCCACAATTGTCACCTTTTCTTTACCATTTCCAGGATCAATAACCACCGTCTCCT
Source organism: Triangularia setosa (assembly GCA_033296915.1). NCBI lineage: Eukaryota > Fungi > Ascomycota > Sordariomycetes > Sordariales > Podosporaceae > Triangularia > Triangularia setosa. The sequence goes on along the minus strand of MU866219.1, from coordinate 47,709 downwards.
TCGGCCCAGCGCTCACCGTCATCGCCGGCTTCATGGCCCCCGCGTCCGTCGGGGACGACCTATTGTACCTCCCCTTCTTCTCGCGCCGCCTCGAAGTCGGGCTCAGAGTCGGCATCGCACCTTGAACCAAAACAGGCGTACTGGTCACATGCACTCTGTTATTCTCATCCGTCCACGTCTCAAAATCAAATGATGTCCACTCTTCTGTACTAGCAGTCGCCATTGTTTCAAAAGTCTCAATAGAAACGGGAGCGGTACTCCAATCCCAGTCTGTTCCCGTCAGGTCCTCCGTGAAAGTCTCAAAACTGATGCTGGTGTCGCTGTCTGTCCAGGTCCACGAGTCGTCCGTCGTCCAAGACCACGAATCATCGGTTGTCCAGCTCCAGGTTGAGTCGTCTGTGGTGCTGGTTTCCCAAGGGTCGTCTGTCAGGGTGGTCTCCCATGGGTCGTACGTGCTGGTGGACGTGGAAATGGCGGAGTAGGTGCCAGTGGAGTACGAGGTGCATTTGGCTGCCGTATAGGAGGAAGAGCTCGACGTTGGTGTCATGACCCAGCTTTCCGAGGAAGATGAGAGCTCGCCAGAGTCAGCGTCGTCATCGGAGGAGGAGGGAGCTTCGGACCCTTCCTCACAATCGCCGTGAAATTCGCCGATGCCATGGGTTGAAATGATGTTTGTCCCGCAATTTTGGTATTGGCCAAAGTAGATCTTGTGTTCCTTTTGGCGGAAGAGGGCTTTGAGTTGCGTTAAAAGATTGCAACTGTCACAGGGCAGAGAGGCAAAACATACCGTATACCGATCGCAAGAATGTGTCTCCGAGAATGTAAAACTCATCCCAAGATGGAACAACCCCCAACAGACAGATTGTTTCGTTATTGTCCCCAAATACACCTGGCTCCAGTTGGAAAATGAAGTCTTTGTAGGGCACACGGATGGTGCGGTTGCCAAAGCCAAAATCAACGCTCCCCTCGGCCGTGAGGTGAGAGCAGTCGACAATAGTACCATATGTTGCGTTTTCCACAGCTTCGGGGAAAAACCTCTTGATGCCTTCATACACATCTGTTGGCACGTAGGTGAGGGTGGTACCGGAGTCGGGGAGTACACGTTGCTCAAAATCGTAGTCGGTGAGAGGGATGGACAGGCACGACCCGGGCTGTGTTACACCCACGTACGTGAGGTTGATCCAGTAGCGGTAATAGCCATCCTCGTCTTGGGGGAACTGACTCGCCATTTCAATCCCGTGAAGGGGTCCTGTGAATTTGGACATGTCGACACCGCCAAAAATGATCTCGCCTGCATTGATACAATCAGCCGGTACCGAACTTTAGCAGGGAAGGAAGACAGGAACCTACCAACTTCATCATCTACACTCCCAAGGGCGAAGCTGAAGTCCTTGTCTCGAATCAATCTCTGGGTATACAAGGCATCGATGATGCCGCTGTAATTTTGGTTGTATCCCTCTCCGTATGCCGCTCCAAAAATGCCCGAGATCATGCCAGACGACCATGTTGCCACCCCGAACTGAACCGGCTTTTGGAGCGAAAACATTTCATTGTCGTAGTACAAACTTGGATCTATTGGTATGTCAACACCTGTGATTGCCAAAAAAAAAAAAGAAAAGAAAAGAATATTGGGATGGAATTGCTCACCGGTAAAGCTGATGACATCCTTGTAGAACTCAATGTGAGTCTCTCCGCTACCGTACGTGATGTACCTGGAGGGAAAGGTCTTGTTCATGCTAATCACGGTTTCGGACTGCTGCGGCAGATACATGCCCAGCGACCGACAGAGCTTTTCGTATGATGGATTCCAGCCAACCATGGTGCAGTGTGGGCTAACCCATGTCTCTGACGAACCTGTGTCGAAGTCGAGGGTCACGGCCTGAGCAGGCTCTCCAATCCACACTGCCTTGCTTGTAAGCCTGTGTTGTTTTTCCACCAGAGAACCTTGCTTACTCTTGATGCCGTAGGCCATCTCCTTGAACATGCTTGTCAAGTTGGCTTTGGCAAGCGTAGCGGCAGGCACGGCGGATGATGTTGTGCTCGTGCTCGAATCGGCGGCTTGATGCGCCGCCGGCAGGCGCTGTGCATGAGAAAATTCATGGCCTGCTGTGGATTGTTGTTGGCTAGGATTTCTTCGCCTCATGGGCATGCGAACAACGCCATTCTCGGCATCACTGGAACGTCCAGCCGCAGGAGCAGCAGACACCAGATCTGTCTTTGCAGCTGTTGTCGTTGTGGACACAAGAAGGCACAGCAGGACACTCCAGCCCTGGGGGAAGTGCATAATGAGACAGGACACGCACAGATGGTGCGCGACAGCTGCAGAGAACCAGGTGAATGGAGGAGCAACTGTACTGACAGGATGTCGTGTTCCGTGGCGATGGGCAATGGCTGCCAGTCAAGTGCCATGATCCATCATATATGTAACAGCCAATGGAATCTGCCTGAACAAGTTTGATCATCTCGATCCTGGCCTACCCGACGCTAGATTAGGACGGGGATTGCACGTTTCAACCAAACGGGTTGTGTAGCTTCAAAGCCAGCACAGCATTCAGGTATCGGTATCACCATGCTGCCGACAGCTTCCGTAGGGAACCCGAAAGGTGCTTGTGCCAGTGGCGACCCCAAATTCGATCGACGCTGTCATGACAATCAGCCCACTCACTGTCTGGAAGACTGCAGACACATCTGCTGTGCATTTCAAGTTCGGTGGTGACAAGTCAGACGATGCCGCTGTCGTGATGGCACCCTATCCGGAGAACCCCTTGTTATGAACACGGCGACCCGTCTTGGTGTTTGTCTATAGAAACTGACATACCAAACACGTTGGACTGACCCTTGGAGTACAAGCACCTATTTTTGTGGGTGGGGGATGGCTCGTTATCTGCCTAGGTATCTAGGTAGGTAGGCGTGCTGGTTCACGTGTTTAAAGGCCATGCCCTAAAACCGGCATGTGACTTTTCCAGAAGCTTGTAAATGTGTTGATTCATTTGAGTTTCCATCACCCAGAGAGCGGTATCAAGCTCACAAGATAGCTCGCAAGTCTATGGGTAACATGTAGCAATGCGTGGATATGCGTCTTGATTGGGGTTTGTGTCAAGCCACGGCTTTTGTCGACCCACCAGGATTGTGTTGGGAATAATCATATGCCGTTTTTGGGAAAAGAGAACAAGGTTCTGGTGATAGCCAAGTGCCGGGCTGGTTCGAGTTACAGTTGTAGTTTTAGATAGGTACGCAAGTCTGTCCCATAGACAGGATGCCTGATCTGTCTGATCTGGGGATATATATATGCCCTATTCGGGATTTAACCCTGGGCATATCGAATGCCCATTCTAACTGCTGCCATCAACAACCCCTCACGGCCCTCCGAAGATATAATCACACTGTCGATGACGGGGGGAGTTATGTGCCTCAATCAGGTTGTGTTGTCGCGTGGCCTTACTTCGGCATCTCCAGGGAGAATAGCAAATTGCCCGGCCAGTACCATCAAGGAAAGGGACATGTTACAAGAAACGATGACGGGAACGTTGAAATGCTTTCAGTCAGAGAGCACAAGAGCTGAATGCAATTCTTGAATGAAGATCCACGAACCAAAGGGCACAAAATGTATTGAGATACACTTCGTAGTATAGATATCTCGGGTCGGTGGCTCTGAAATCAGGAGCCTGGAAAGCCACGCACATCCAGTGGGTGTGCTGTTGGAAGCGGTCGATCTACTGGCGGTTGGATTCTTGGGAAGACCATCCCAAAGAGCTTTCAAGATACTACGAGTGTGGTCATCAGGCTTTGCTTCGGGACCTATGGACTTGTGATATCGGCGCTCTGCGGCTTGCCTTGGCACTCCTAAAACAGCTGTTGAATGGCCAAGAAAGTCTGCAACAATCTGCGCTTTCCAAAGTTGTTCCACGTTTCGGACCCGAGCATATGCCCATAAAAGGTCGTGGAGAGCTGGTCGTCGGGTCAGCCATGAACTGGCCGGCCGAGAGTTACTGGCATGAACAGCGAGCTTCAATTTTCGATTCCACGACTTCACACATGCCGCTTCCCGTATAACAGGTGCAAACATTCAGATGTGACGTCATGGCAGGGCAGTCTCAATATCGCGACGAATGCATTAGGGAGGAGCAAAATGGAGCGAGAGGCCGCCACCAGACGATGCGTGTTTGTTTGGAGGTGGTTACCCCCCCTGGAGAGTCGGAACTGGATGCCGAGCAATGTTATTATATGTACGTATATATAGCAACTGAGATTCCGTGATGATGGCTAACCGCGCGGGAGAAATGACCAAAAATTTCCGGTAACCGCGCAATCCATGTTGGGTTCTTGGGATGGAGATGAAATCGCTTCCAGGCCGCAGCGGGCTCCTTGTGTGCTTGGGGTTGGGCACCTTGAGGGGTCGAGTCGGAACTCCACAGAACCTCCACAGAACCTCCACAGAATCCACACAACCGCATCACATCCCGCCAACTCCCGCCCAGCCGCAGCCCAGAAGACGTAGCGTAACCTTGCGGCTGGCGTCATTGGACATTTGAAGCTCAACTGCATCTATCTCAACGGCCATGGCGCCATTCTGCTTGCGTGGCCACGCCCGCTTCTCTTCAGCGCTCTCTTGGCTCTCCCCTTTCTGCCACCCAAGAGATAGACAAGCGCCTGCCATCTCCAGACAATGAAACTCCAAGAACCCCTCCGCCAAGCTATTTGCTGTCTGCTCCACCATGTCATCTCGCCCCTCCTCCGCCCTCCCCCCTTCCCCTTCCCCCTTCCCCCCTTTCCCCCTCGCCAAGGGCATCGATTCATCGCGTGATTTCCACTCCTCTCCAAACAATAGCACCTGCAATAACGGAAGGTGGAGGTTGACATCTGAGGCCTCCGCAGCTCACAAGAACAAGACACGAGCCTGGTTCGGATATGCGGCACCTACCGGAGACTGGAGTCCCGGTGGGGATGGGTGCCCCCCTCTTGGGTAGCTAGGAAACAAGCATAAATACCTTCCCGCTCTTTGCCACTCTTTCAGAACTTCGAACTCGACATCTCAAACCAACAAGCCAAACCACCAAGCCAACACTCTCACCAAAAAACACATCAGACACCATGTCTTTCCATCTCTCTGCCCAGGACATCCGCGTCGATGACGGCCACATCCTCCGTGCCCGTCTCGACAACGGCGAGGGCGACTGGGTTGATGCTGAGCTCGACCTCAACACTGTTCTTGGCAATAACGATGGTATGCCAGTTATTATCACCCAGAATGGCTTGCCTTTATGAGTCGCTGACAGCTTATCCTTTCTGTGCAGGTATCTTCGAGTGGGAGGGCGGCAATTTCTCCGACAGCGCTGAGGGTATTACCTTCTCCATTGAGGGCGATGAAGGCGTCCCCATTCTCCGTGCCGGTCTCACCAACATGAACGGCGACGTCAACTGGCACGACGTCAATCTCGCTGAGCGCATCACCAACAACGGCGGCCAGCTCGAGATCCGTAAGTTGCTGACTTGCTCCTTGGCTTCTTCAAGTTGATGCTGCTAACCAATGACTCCTTGAATAGAGTAAGCGCTAGCACCATGTATCAGGTGGAAGTCCACTAGGATGGTGTAGGAATACCTATGGGATACGTGTTGGACTCATGGGATACCGAGATCTTCAATAGTGTTAGCTACGCGCAATGAAACAAGTAAAATTTGCAAACTTGACGTGTTGCTTTGGCTGTGTTGATTGTGGTGGCATGTTTGCTGTGTCGCAGTGATAAGCGATGACTGCTGGTGAGTACCTGTAGGTATCTGGCTAGACGTCCATTCTTGACTCCCATTGTATACTAAGTAAGACATTGTCAAGTAAGCGTCAGTTGTATCCATGTCACACTCATGTCGTCAAGTGTTTACAACCACTCCCACCGCCGGCGATGTATGGGGCCTTGTTTGTTTACAAGACCTGAAACAAGTTGCTATACCCATATATCAAAGCTGCCGAATTGTGCTGTGCATCCAAGTTGCCTAATTCCCCGTTCGCTACCTCCCCACAGTAGGCTACTGCCACCCCTAAGCAAGCCTTATCAAGTTCTCTTCTCTTCCAATCCCCTTATCCCTCGCTCCCAAACTCAGTCTCTCGTAAAGTCCCTCGACAACTCAATCGATAACTTGACAATCATGGCATTATGCTGCCGCACCTTGGTCAAGATGTGGTAGCTCAGCGCATGAACCCCCTCCGGCGTGCCGGTAATCCTGACTGGAAATGCGGCACAAACCTCGAGGTGCTCCCTCTCCTCTGTGATCGACCGCCAGCATCTCCCATTGTCGGTAATCAAAGGCCGGGCCCACGCCAGCCCGCTCGCGCGCAACTTGTCCCTACCCTCTTCGGTATCCACGGGGCGGCAAATCTCGTAGTAGACGTCAATGACGGGGGCGTCGTGGGCGACGGCAAGTATCATCAGCGTTGTCTGAAGGGCTTCGGCCCCGCTGGTCTGCTGGACTCCTGGGGCGATGATGGCGAGGATCTTGCCTAGGTAGTTGAAGACGCCGGGGGGACGGAGAGGAAAAGGGTCCGTGGGGATGACCCAGTCGACTTTGTCGGGGCGGGGGGTGTTACGGGCTTGGACCATGAGGATCATTTGCGAGTCGAGGTCGCAGTGGGCGAGGAATTGCTCGACCCGGATTTTATCCTTCTCCCAGTCTGAGGCGCGGTAGGCCTTGGGGAGGTTGTGGGGAGGGACATGGTTGTGGGAAGGGTTGGCGCAGTGGCAGAAGTCTGGGGGAGAGGAGATGATGGTAGTTAACTATCGTTGCTGTGGCACTGATTGAGACGGTAGTTTTGTGTGAGGGTCTAGGAGGGCTTACTGTCGCTGTTGTCTTGGTGGGAAACCATAATGACAGAACTTGGGGATGGATGGCTGAGGAGAGAGAGATGCAATTTCGAGGCCTATTTGAGATTGGTGATGGCGTTGTTGCTCGAGAAGAGAAAATATTTTAGGGGAAGAACCTGCGTGGTCACAAAATGGGGTTATTATGAAGGGAAAGATGACGGTTGCTCTTGATCTTGACAGTTCCAAAATTGTGGCAGAAAAAAGCATTGGGAAATGACCAGACGACGCTGCAAGCTTCCATCTGAACGCAAACAGCACCTGGATGGCGAGGATACTGTTGTGATATGCCGACAGATCAATCCCATATCGAGGCTCTCGAATGATGATAGGTATATCTATAAAAAAAGTGATAGCAGAATTACACACACCCAAACTTTGAAATAGTCGTAATTTCTAGAACATCACAATGTACGAAACCAGTTGAAGCGACGCAACAATTTGGGGACGACTGGGGGGTGCCCCGATCTTTGTCTCTACATAATACTCATACATAATGCGAGACCGTTCTCTGTTTCGGTACAATGGTACCACGGTATGCCATATACTCTAACAGTTCCTAGGACACTCTACGCTTCTGTTTTTATCTTCTTGGCAGGCCAACCCCCGGGCGAGGAAGGGAAAGATTCGACCGCCGGCTCTACCACCTCTACGACCTGATCCCCGCTCCCATGGGCAGCCTTGTAAAAAAACGGAAAGCTCCGCCGCCCGCATTCTAGAAGGTATGACCATCCGCAACCTCTGGAGGCAGAGGTTGGGGTGGCGTTTCTCCAATTCCTTGCGGTGCTCGTAGTAGAGCTTGTATTCCTCGCAAGCCGGACTGTTTTCATCACGGGTCTGTGAATATCCGCGCCCGAAAAAAGTATAGCCTTCCGAAATTCTCCAAGAAATGTTTTAGTGTCGCCGTCCTTCTCATCTGGAGCCAAGCAGGTCAGCATTGGGTTCATCGGGTTGAGAACATTCCTAGACGGGCGAACCAATCCAGGCCTCATAGTAGAGGTCATCGTAGGAGGCAATCTTTGGTCCCCGCTGAAAGAAGATGGAGTAGAAATTGCCGAAGGCAACCTTGGTACTTTCGATGAACTTCTTGTTGAACTCGGCCGGTGTTCCATCCGGATGGGTGCCGAGAAAAAGCCAGGCCATCGACTCAAGCGCTTTGGTACTGATGGGGATGCTCGTGTCTTTCCACCATTTTGCGCCATCAAGGCACGCTGGATTGAGGGTCTTGCAGGCTGAGAGAAGACCCGAGAGCTTCTTGACAAGGGCCGGATCTATTGTGGCGCGTCTTTGGTTGGTTGTGGTCGAATTTACGTGGAATTGAATATCTCTGCCGAGAAAGTGTGCCGTGGAGCGTTATAGATCAGAGAGAAAACTAGGAGTCAGAGGCGCTTGAACGTTCACAGCCGCACTGCTCTGGGTGGTTGGTGGGCGCAAACGTTGAGCAAAGAAGCAAAGCTGCTCTCGTGGCCGGTATGTATGTGCATGGCACCTTCACACGGTGCTTCAAGCATCAGCATCGCTGCAAATTCACAAAGATAAATCCACAATAGAGGCAGGTATGGGGATGGTCAGGCTGCTTTTGAGCTCCATCATCTCAGAAATCTAAACACAACAACCACCGCGAGGTCCTTGATCTTTGATATCTGTGTCAGCGGCCAAACTATCTTTACCATGTGCATGAGCCTCCTTGGCCACCATCCGTTCTAACAACATACCAGCTGATATTCCATACCAATTGTGCCTAAGAACAGCATATGTTGATATCTGCCTTGATGACAAAACCATCATTCGCACCAATTCTTGCTGTAAAGCCGTCCCCTAATTTTTGCAGCTCGCACAACACATGCTCTCTTACCACAGCTTTAAACATTGATGCCCAACGTTGATCTCGCCCTATTTGATCATTTTGCCACATCCTTCTTCGGCCGCAACAGCCCCGCCTTCATTTCCACAACCATCATCCCCCAACAATCCACTCTCTTCCTAGCCTTCGAGATGTCTCGTTACACTGGCGACATCTCCGCCAAATGCTACTTTGTCCCAGTCTCAACTCCCTCGAACACTGCTGCCGAGCAAATCTCTGCCGCGATAAGGTCATCTAGTTATCGCTCCCACCACACACGCCATCCACGAACTCGAACAGTTCTTGCGCGAAGACCAAGAGGGGCAAACTATCAAGCCCACCAAGCTCGGAATCGACTGTGTTGAGCCTTTTGAGTCCCGTCTCAAGATCTACAGTCGCTCGCCCAAGACCTCGTTTGAGTTTACATGACGAATTATACTCCTCGGTAGGCGACGTCAAGGGTTTGAAGAGGACGAAAAGCAGTTGAAGAAGCTTTGCTGGTGGCTATAGGGAGGCGGTGGAGGGACGTCCTGTCAATGAAGAGATTGACAAGGGGACGGGGGTGCACGCGTATGTTACTGCTGCGTATCAAGGGGGTGAGTTGGCCGTGACGAGTTACTTTAATCCGCAGATGTATCACAGGGCGAGGTGGACTTGAGGGCAATAGGTCTTCAGAGGATATGTTAGAATAGGTAAGGTAGGTAGATAGAGAAAATACTTCATTCTGAGAGGATTATGTGCGATGTGTGTAGCACGAGCTCAAACTTACAGTGGGAACCAAGTTGGGTCAGGCTGACTTGATGTAATGATTGTATTGCAATTTCGGTGACACAAAAGCCAGGCGATGCTCACGCTCAGTTCGAGGGCAGCAATAACAACCCCTGAGCTCCGTCATGCCAAGGACCAAATGGCTCATCGACCAGCGTCACACACGTGTCGTCCAAAAAGGCTGATATCCCCTTGGAGATAGATACCTATACAGCAAGTTCTCTATGCCAAACCACTGTGCCAGGTAGGCAGGGTTTTTTTCTTTGGTCCTGAACGGCTTTTCTTGCTGATGAATGTGCTGCAGATCTTTTTGAGTTCAAGAGACTGAGGCAATCTTTGGTAAAACAAACCGAAGATCTCGACGTCATAAAAATGAAGGAGCAACCTCCATTGGGACAATTAGTGTTTTGAAAACACCTTTAAAAGAGCTATGGATGTCTCTCAGTCAAGAAAAGAATTATCACTTGCGCCACGCCCATCTTTCATACAGCAGTCAGCAGCCAATCTTCAAGACTCTCAACACCTTGTGTTTCTTCTTTCAAAAATGACTGCACTAGTTTTAATCTGAACAAAATGAAGAGCACCGGTGCCATTGTCACCCTCTTCACCGTCATTGGCAACGTTTCTGCCAGATGCTTTAGCGTCGGCGAGCCCTGGCAGGAGCGGGCATTCGCTCGCCCCGAAGTTGAGAGGCTTTGTCGCGATCCAGCAGTCTTCTCGTGCCAGTTCGGTCCCAATGAGGCCAAGGCCGCATGTATTCGCATCAGCGGCACTCTGAGAGCTGACTTTCTTGTCGTGAACTTCGATGAAGGCGTCTCCAAGGCTCTGGACGCTGATGGGTGTATCTTCCGACTCTAGAACGAGATCAATGGCTGCGATTTTGGAGGTGAGTCTGAGGCCAATGGCTTCTTGTTCTGGCAAGTGTTTGAGTCTTGCATTACCATTGACGTGGTAGACTCTGGCTGACCAGCTTTCTTCTGTAGCTCCGACCAAAATGCTGGTTCTTGCTAGATGATCGCAGTTAACTGTTAGTATGATGGCTTTGGGATTTTGGGGGTTAATTTGTGAAAAGGGAAGGCCAGCACACGATCCATGAATCTGAAGATCGCGCGGGCGCGTATAGAAACAATTAGACCGGTCCTACGACTCTTTGTCTTGACCATCTTTATTCGATTGTTTTTCCACTGTTTATTTATCTTTTCCTGAGATTCTTAGCTTTGCAAGGCAGTCTGGAATAAGAAATTGCCTCACCGTTCGTCTCCCGCCAGCTCAAATGTCCCAAAGCACGTGTTCATCGCCATCACCCCCTCCCAACCCTGTCGCTGCGCCAGAGAGTCACAAATCTTTCACCAAAACCTTGAACCAAAGATCCGCCACCAAAGCCCTATTCTCCCCATCCATCTTGGCCAGCTCCTCGTGCGGAAACTCCCTCCTCTCGTCCGTCACCATGTACCCCCTCCTTACATACCAATCAATCAGCTCCTTCCTCGTCCAAATAACCGTCATCTCCATCTTTTCTGCCCCGTGGCTCTTTGCGTACTGCTCCGCATTCGCCAGCACCTGCCTTCCGATCCCCCCGGCCTGAAGAGTGGGGTCGACGGCAAACATGCCGAAATATCCGATTTTCTTGAATGGCTTCAGCAAGACCTCGCAGCAGGCGACCAGATCGTTGCTGAGTGATGGAGAGAAGGCCATGATGACGGCGCTGTTGGGGGTGTTGATCTTCTCGACGATTCCGGCGACGTTGATGCGGGTGCCGACGAGCAGGTCGGCTTCAGTTGTCCAGCCTTTGCGGCTGGTCTCGCCGCGGTAGGCAGACTGCACTAGAGGTTGGAGGACAGGCGCATCTTCTGGGGTGGCGAGGCGGAAGGTGAGAGGTGTTGGGGGAGCCATGTCGGAGATAGCTGGAAGATTTGGTGGGGATGCCCGCGTTGGAAGAGTTAAGGATTTGTCGAGGAAATGGGAGACGATTTGCACAAGGAAAGACAGGGCTGTCAAGGAACTTTTGTGCAAATTGGGTTGGCGTGGTTATGTTGTGGGAAGGGCGTAGTTGTAAATTTTCATATGAAAGGTTGTTGTTGCCAGTTGGTTGAAACGGGGGTGATGAGTCAGGGTCGGAATCCTCCGAGGCTCCGCCGGCTTGACCAATATGGGAATAGAGGCATCTAGTCAAAACAAGAATCACCTGATAAAATGCCACACGATGCTTTGCTACTAGCTCTTGGGTCGCTTGGCTGCTCTTTTTGTGTTACGCCGTCCAACATAGGGCTGAGGTCAAGAACACACTTGAAAAGGGGCTCAGGGGTAAGCATAGGGTTAGGGTTTGGATGGGCCTTTCCGGTATCGGATCCCAGTGGCAACATGATCTTTTCACTCAAGTCAAGAGGTATAAAGACAATTTAAATATGCCGCATTTGCGCTTTGGACGGAATTCACTTCAAATCGAAGGCGAATATTTGGAGTAAAATCTAAGAGTCGTCGCAGCACTGGCGCATGACTGGAATGATGCTGTGCAGCATTCTCACAGCAATACTAACTGAGCGTTGTCTGGTGATCCAACGGTACCCCCTCCCGCTGTTGATATCCTTTTGTTAGACGATGGCACGGCCGAAGAGAACGACAAGGCAATGCGCGATCAATTCTTGCAAATGTAGCTAGCCTACAGTGAAGCCTAAGGAGGTGAAATAGTCTGAGTAGGAGTAAATGGCACAACATGTCTGGTAATATCAAAGACAGTGGTGTGGAATCTTGTGGAACATCACTCAAGGTTCGGGGGATACGAGAGTTGCATGTTTTGTATTATTGACCCTACCAATTGACGTGACGTTGAGGAAGCCTCTGGGGGTCTAAAGCTTCGCATTGACACCACAACAAAAGGCTCCCTAGCTGCAGGTGGTCTGAAAGTTGAGATGCCATCTGAGTCCTCAAATTTGAGATGGTTGGGGCTCTAGCAGGGTGGATCCCTGCTGAGCTAAAGCTGGGGGTCCTGCTTGAGAGTATGGAGATTGAGAGTATGTAGAGTTTAGAGTGATATTGGAGGGCTGAATTCCCGGAATGACCGTTGTGTGCCAGCCGTATCCCTGGCTTGAGAGTCCGGACTGAGGGATCGCTGATCCTGGCATTGGACAGGCATTTGACGACTGAGATGGCTGATCCGGGCAGTGCACTTCTTTGGTATGGCTGAGCTAGAGCTTGAAAGGAAAGAGATAATGGCAGGGTTACTCCTCGTAGAAAATAAATTTGTTTATACCTCATCAAAACCTGCTGTAACCGCGTTATATTGACTTCCTCACTCACCCGCGGATAGAATGCTAAAGTGGACGAGTAGAGGGTGTGCCTATCATACATGCCCTTTGTCCTCGTCATGAACGCGCCCAAAGCTTCGAGGTTCCTTGGGCTGCCCTCACCGACCTCGCCAAGCGGGATATGACATCTGGCGTCTTGAGGAACGAGAACGAGGAACCCTTTGCCGTTGTTTGGCCCGAACTGGAAGTAGCACTTGGCAGCGACTGGTTGTTGTCGATGATCTGGGCGGATTGAAGGTTTGGTGTCTGGTATTGTTGTTGGGACGTCTGGTGTGAAGATGATTAAGACCCCAAAACAGCCCCAGATTGGGGACTCCCAAATGAGGACAGAGTAACTTAAGATACCAAAGACAAAGCGGGCTGGGTGCCCGGGGTAGCCTGTGGCCCTACAGCTTGGTCTATAGATTGAGAAGGCTGAGCTTCGGGGACTTTTGGAATCGCCTGTGACGACAAGGAGGACTGAGATTCCAGAATTACCTGCCGTAGCTGAGCTCTTGCTCCAGAGTCGCTCCCGAGAGGATGCGAGCCATCTTTTCTTCGTGGAAATATCGGTGAACAAGCTTAATGATATCGCTAAGAAATAACTCTCCATGGTACCTAGGTGATACTGCCCAGTAAAAGAACTGACTTCCGCTGAATGTGATCAGCTTGTCGAGATCATATCGTACAGCAAAGAGGTACATCTGAATGTAGAGACATAGTCGGATAGCCTTGACCTTGACGAATGGCGCATCTTGGTTTCTCGCGAGTTTCATTTCGGCTACACTTGTTCCATGAGAGCAAAACCTTGCCCGCTCCCCAGGCATTCAATTCGAGGCATCATCGCTTCTACACCATTGCGTCCATAGTCGCCAAGTAGATGAACTGCCGATAATATTTTAACATCCAGGAGTTGTCCAGTTCCTGGTCAAAGCAAATAACGCCTAATTGAACAATGAAGAGGTTAATGCCCATCTGGCAGAATAGCCCGACCCTGTTTATATTGCATACCATATCCAATCCTTTTCAGGGAGTACCATCACCAGTATTCACAGGCTGCATATACAAGAAAGCTCTATGCACCGCAAATCTCGTACCTCCACAGACCAAGTACACGTCAGCTGGAGGGGGGATCTGTTCAAGATGAAAGGATGCAATATCTTGTTGACGTTATCTTTGCGCTCCCCAGCGCCGGGTCTACCTGGATGTCGTGACAGCAGTATTCAGGCTCATATTTGCCGTTCCCACAGCTTCGAACTTCATGATTGTCTGACATCGCAAATAGATACCAAAGTGAGGGAAATGGTCTGAAGTGATAATGATTACGTGGTAGGTTCCGACTTGGAACAACAGATCACATATGGTTTGGGACAGTTCATGAAGCACCCGGCAGCGATGGGGCAGTAAAGCTGATACTCTTGATCCTTTGTAGAAGGCTACATGGACAACTTACATGAGGTGTGGTCCCTGACTCAGCCGCCCACCAAAGCCCTTCTGTTGCGCTAGCAACTCACCATGTCACCTGTGACTCATCAATTCCAGTATATAATTTGTTTCTGTCTCTCTCTGGAACCTGGTGATTCAAACATTGAGAGACTAGCATGATTGCATAACCGAGAGCAAATTACACTATCATTTAATAAGAATATATACTTAGGCTGACCTGATACAGCTCGCAAAGATTGAATCCGACATTTACACCAAGGAAATTGGCCAGGGTAGGTCTTTCGCGTCTATCCAATCTTCATTCTTTGCTGAATTCTAGTTGCTCAAGCCAAAATGACCAAGCTTTCGTTGCTTAAGGTAGGAATTTTGAAGATGGCCGGTGGGATGGATGATATTATCAAGGAGCTTGATGAGTGATATTGAAGACTCCCTCTGTGTGACAAGGGCTGGAGTTCAGGGCTTGGAACAACATATGTTCAATTCATTTTAATAATCTTCAGTGGCCTCAAGATCCTTTGTAGGGAATCTTTTCGCCCCACTGCTCTGATCTTCTGCTCCTGTATTTATCTCTTTCAAAGTGGTCCGTGCTTGTGATGTCCTTAAATATCTGCCAAGTCCAGTACATCCCTCTGATTATACATGAGCTAATAAGGCCTCTGCTGCTGCCGCCTGTAGCCTGTTACTTTGTTTCACCTTCCAACAACTGGCTCAGAACTCTGTGTTGTTGGTTGTGCTCCAGGCCAGGGTGGTTGACGTGTGACACTCTGGATATGCAGCTGTTACACTTCACACAAGAGGTGGACGGGTAAGTTTTTGCTCTTATCATGTTTTGCATTGTCGAAGGAGCATGAAAATGCTTCAACTTACTGGCCTTTGCCTTCACCAGAATACTTACTGATTAGCCGGCATTGCGAAGACCGTGAGACCCTCTGTCCGCCTTACCTGAGACTGTCCGTTTCTGTGCCATTTGAAGTCACCAAGTCCAATATATGTTGTCATCAAGTCAGCCCCAGGGAGCGCCTGTTTAGATTTCTTGTACGATTTGCCTCGAATCTTCGAGCCAATGAAGAGTGATCAGTGGCGCCGTGCTGCGCCTCGCTGGTGTGACACTCTTTAGTACCCCTCACAATGCCGGACCTCAGCTCTCAGTAATCTATCACCACATCACCGATCAGCGTGCTGGTTGCTTCCCCGAAACTCATGGAGTTCGCGCTGACATTTGGCGCAGTCGGTGACCTCCTAGCACTTCTCTCGCTAATCAACGACATTAGGACAGCACTGGACGATTGCCGCGGATCAAGCAAGACATACCGCGATCTCATTGAGGTGCTCACCCTCCTCGAAAAGTCGCTTCAACAGGTGGAGAAGATATACCAACGCCCTGGGCTTGCGGCTGGCTTACAGTATCTAGGGGAAATAGTTCAAGCTACTGTCAACCAGGTCTGTACCGCTCTTCAGGAGTTTCAAGGCAGGATTTGCAGTAAATATGGCCCAAGCTTGACCGATAGTGGGTCAGGTAACGCCTTTAAGGACGTTACTCGGAAAATCCAATGGAAATTCGAAGAGAAGCATGTTGAGCAATTCCACGCGAAGGCGGCGGCACTCACGGTGTCGTTGAATCTTATCCTCGATATTACGGCTGTGTAAGCAATTATGAGGAAACTACCGTCCCACACCACTCTAACATGGTATACAGACGACTTATACAGCAGAATCATGAGGCCACAGCCAAACAAATTGACGAGGCCAAGAAAGGCACGGCCACTATCGTTCATCAATACGGGCAGTCAATCGAAAAGTCCTTCAGATTTTTTGGATCACGTATCATGTCGAAGCTTGACTTCTTGTCTGGGCTAGGGATTGATCTCAAAAGCTCGGCATCTCAAATCCTCACCTTGATGTTCACTATGTCGAGGGACCTAAGCAACATGGGAGCGGTACTCTTGCGACTGGACCGAGGGGTGGACAACGGCGAGCACTTTGTCCTTGAAGATGCCACAGGGCGCGCATTCCCCATTCATCTCAAAACCATCACATCATGGGAGGCATTCGAATTTATTTTGAACGACCGTTTCAAGGGCAGAAAAGGGGAGCGTAGGACCCGGCGCAAGCTCTACTCACTTCACGAGAGCACAAGTCACCAGGAGATTGATCGGTCGACCACATTTGAAGATGCATTCATACCTTATCAAAAGGTTGAGATGAGCATAGTTTGCAGAGCCCCAGAGGCTCCGCATGCTGACAGCGCAGGTGATACTGGCTTGTCCAGCTGTCCCTGGTGCCATACAGTTTCGCCGGGCAAATTGGGAGCTCGGGTGCAGTGTCTAACTTGCAAAAAGAACTTCACTCGGGTCGTGATCGAACTTGATGCCGATCTTATCGCGCCTTTGTCCTCTACCACTGGTCATACCGTGGAGTTTGCAGAGGAATTCAATCCGGACGGCGACGAATGCAGCGCGTGCCATCAATCAAAACGACCCGACAGTCAGAAGCAGAAGCAAAAACACACGCTCGAACCATACTCGGATTCGGATGAGGAGAACCTAACTGGCCTCGCTCACATTATTCTTCAAACCAAAAAGATGCGAATCGCCAAAACCGAGCCAAAGCCCAAGGAACCTGTTGTAGTTGAGCCGTTTCGGAAGACCGACACTAACTACCGAGACGGTGCTAAGTCTCAGCGCTACAATTCAGGTGGAGGATATGCCGCAGAATATTCCCCCAGAGCTCCGGCACATTTCTTCATTCCATTGGTCTTCCACAAGAAGACCAAGTTATTCTGCGACTATAAGAAATGTCCCCGTCACGAACTGCTTTTTTTCAGGTATGATCACTTCCGCGATCATCTTCGTGAATTCCACAAGGAGGACCTGCCCAGGAGAAGCAAGAAGGAGAACGACAAGTGGTGGGACACGAGGGCACCGCGCGCAGTGTATAGTGGGTGGTGGAGGTGTAATAGGTGCTTGATGGAGAGGGTTCAGGTTGCGGTGGATGGATATACCTGTCCGGGATGCGGGAATCCGTGCGAAGGTGAGAGGGTGAGGAAGAGGGAGGAATATGCTAGGGGGTTTACTTCCTGAGTCAAGATCAGGAGGAGGGGGTCTGTCACGGTAGGCAGGACCACTGCACCAAACCAACTGTGATTGCTATCAAAAGCTACAGGTGAGTCAAGCTTGCTGGCTTGACTCAGATCAGTGGTGTATATATGGCGATGGTGCTGGGGCGCTGTCTTCTTGATTCGGCGATCGTTTCTGATGTTTGATTTCTTTTAAAGACCGAGGGACTCATTGTTCTTTAGATGAGGGAGGCTATTTGCCTTAGTATTTCATTTGTTTTGCATTATTGACACCTAAAGTGGTGGGGGGGGGGTCAATTATCCTGGGTGGCTTTTACAGCTCATTCTCTTATTACGATAAAGTCAGGACTGCGGATACAGAATTGGGGAGCTTCTTGTTTTCCTCTTTTTACTTTCTTCTTCTCTTTTATATCAATAACGGTTACGATGATGATGATTAGTAGACGCCGGTTGTCCGTTACCCTCTTTTTAGAATGTGGAGTTTTCTTTTTTTTCTCTGTTTGGTGCTTTCAGGGGCGTCCTTACTTTTACCTCTATTACTTAGATCATCGTCACTGGTGGTCGTCACTGGCCTCTTTCAGGCTGAATTGGCAAGGTAAATAGTAAGGATTTCTGAGGATATGGAATAGCGAGGTAGCGAGCTGGTTTCACCTCACACTGAAAAGGCTTATAAGAAGAAAGCTTTTTGAATACGTTTTTCATTCCATTTCCAGCCTAACTGTTTGCAGATGGGCTGTGTACATTGCATATGGTACCTGCACAATGTCCAGCCCCCTAGGCAGCTCACGATAATCGCGTCCGACTTTGGTGATCCCTCAAGTCCTTCCTGTAGTTCAAACCTTCAGTGATATCGACGCTATCGCAGACAGTTTATGACAAGCCCAGAAGCGCGGCTATGTCACTTTTATGGCCGTTTGTTAATACAGCGAAAGCAGATACTGATACCTTTCCCCAGGAACGTCGGCAGTTGGCTCTCTTTTCATCTGTGTACGAATAAGGTTTCCGAGCCCTGTGTCTGCTAGAACATAGAGCAGGGTTGCATGGGAGCCATACCGCCAAAGGCCGTGAGGAGACGGTAAACATGAATCCTCGCCGGTGAAGCTCGTCGAATAGCTTGTCGGCTTCTTTTAGATCCTTGATGCCAAGATAGTAGGGGTTAGAGGCTTTGTGTTCGTTCCAGTTAACGTGGTGGAAACCCGGCCGTTCGCTTATCACTCACGTTATCGATAAAACACAATCCTTTATAACTTAACAATGACCTAAAGAGAGATGCTAATGAAATGGAATCACAGGCCGTCCATTCTAGACAATTCCGAAAGCTACAACTTAAAGGAGTAGCTCGAGTCAAACTTTGATGCTGAAGTGGCAGGTGCGTAGCTATTGATGAAACATAAGTTTTGGAAGAGACTTCTTGTGTCGACTGGGAAGGAACAGAGGGGTACTGGTGCCAAAGGAACACCGTCAGAAGTAGGCCTCAACGCATGGCTTGGCTGTGGTTGCAGTCAGGTATATGAGTCTTGTTGACTTGAAATAGGCGCAATGGGTATCAATTAGAGTCTGTCCTCTTGTACACGCTCCAAAGAAATAAACACCAACATTCTATCGGCGAGTCAGTGATCCTCAGTAACCATAATGTCTCTGGAAAGTCTCTGTGCTGAGCTGCAGATTCGGGAACAACAAAACAAACCCCTTGACCCCTGAATGAAGTGGATATCCGGGCGACCACCTCGCAAGGCTGATGATCTGAATGGATTCCCGATTCCGTTTAGTGCCCTTTCTCTCCGTCTGCTTCACTCCACGAATACACGATAAGTCGCAAAAAATCGAGCACCACGCTGCAGGATGATGTAGGCAAAGACAACACCACCGGGCCCAACACTACCGCTAAACGTCTCAAGATTCTTTTGGAGAATGGTGCAAAAAAAGAACTAGCTGCCCAGATCATCTAGGAGGCTCAAGAAGAAATTTCTCTGCTGAAGTCTCATGTCAACGATGTATTGGGTCCTATTGAGAAGAAGAATCTGTATGAGGTTATGCAAAGTCGGTTCCAATACTTATCAGCACAACCAACATCAAAGGCGCGCAGAAACGTCCAGATCCCTTAATATGCTCCTCAGACTGCGCCTGGGTTCTGTTCACCTCGCCAAGGATTTGAGAAAAATATTAAAGGCCGTCCATGCAGGTATCTTGAAAACGATTGGACTTGCAGAAGAAGATGGGTACGAATAGTGACAATCCGAGCTGGGTCATGTGCAGACTTATCGAGCCAGTTCGGGAGATTTCCAAGATCGGCGACAAAAATAGCATCACCATGGCTTATGAGCCTCTGGTTACACGCAGGGCCCTTTCATGGACTTCTCACGTTCCTGACAAGGATGAGAGAGCACCAGATGAGGCGGCTGACTGATAACTTGCTTGCCTTCCTCATTCGGAGCTGAGACAAGTATGAAAAGGATTTGGGAAGTAGCTATGGTGGGGTAGCGAGCTGGGGGACTTGGAAGGAGAGAGGTGTTAAGGACACGGCGAAGAATGGGATTCAGCCCTGGTATCCAGAGACGAAGAAAGTTTTATTGGAGGCTCTGGAGACCGCGAAGCCGGGAGCCACAATGGGTGAGGAATCAACCTAAGGCAGAGTTTGGACACCAGGCCAGAGACAAACCTCCATGGACACCTCCTATCTCATTTAAAGCTCCTGCACAGTTACCAAACAGCACCCGCTGGCCTCACTCCATCCTGAGCCTACTCACACCTCCAAGAAGAAATCCGATCATTCCAGTTCGGGTTGCCAATGTTCTTCAAATTAGGGATACCAGGGTACCGAACAGGCCAATACTGGCTACCAACGCAGTTGTGCTCACTATTCATCATCAGCTATCCGTCCTCTATCCCCAATTTCATGGCACTTACTCATAAATGGTGCACGTAATACCCTCCTGAGGACCAAAAGAGGTGATAATGTTGTCCCAGCCGTTGCCGAGGGAAACTTCACACAAGTTAGACATGTGTTGATAGGGGTCCGGGAGACAACTCACAGCACTGGCCCCTGTTCCACCACAGGACCTCGTTGCGGCCGTTCCAGTTGTCGTGCTCGGTCACATAGACGTTGAAGTCCCAGCGTTTGTGACTATGAGGGGTTAGCATACGCTGTTGGAAAAAAGACGATTACATACAGGTCCCTGGCATCCAGGCTCGTCGAGTTCTTCTCAGGTGCAGGCACGTTGAAGGCCAGGTGATTAACAGCTTGAGCCGGAGCCGGAGCAGGAGATGGTGCCGCAGTGGCGAGAGCGGCGAAGGAGGCAGCGAGAGTGATGAAGGTGCTGGTCGTCTTCATTTTGAAGGATGGAAAACTATGATGGAGCTTTTGGAACAGAGCTGAGAAGAGGGTGATGTTTGTCTGCTTGGTGAAGAGGCTGGTGATGGTATAGATGAAGTACTCGAGGAGGATGGACTACCTACCTACTTATACTTGACAACAGAGTCTCTTCCATGAAATTTCGGCAAGATATTGCCGCGAAGTCCGGGAAACAACATCCCACAATGGCAATATCAACATGCCCAAGCATCTCAATGATGTGACAATTCATCTGCAAAAGGGTGGAGTTCATTGTATTTGCGCCGCATACTTCGTATAAGCTGGGCTGACCAGTGTTACGATCTAGATACCTTGACCTGGAAGCGATGTCGTATTTCAAGTAGTCGGGTTATTGCAGCAGTTGGGTCAAGGTCTCAATACAGCCCCATCATGCCTCTCCCTGCAGACGACTTATGCCACCCTAACTCTCTCTTTCAAACTGTAATCAAAGGCACCCTGGAAGCAGCACGCTCGCCAATGACAGCCTCATCGGTTGAAATCGGTAGCTCAATATCTTGTAATTAATCGATACAATGTCAGCGGTCAAAGCTGACTCAGACCTCGTAAAAAGCAACCTCTAGTAGATCGCAAAGATCCAACAGCATGCAATGCTACTGCAGGACGCATAGTAAACAACAAAGGAACCACCCGGGCAATATTAAACACAATATTACTACATGGCCCCCAACGTGACTCTCTTGTCAAGTATGGTCCCAACGCCGTCTTCACATCCCATGTTCACGGTCCCAACACTAGTCTCATCAAACCCACCGTCACCTCGCAGCAATTCTCACATTACAGACAATCCCAAACCCCGTCCGACTCTCCCACACGCCAAAGTCATTTTCCTTCCTAAACGTAATCTCTCTCACTCTGACCACCATCTTGACTGCATCTTCATTCTCATTCTCCCCCGTCCCCAGTGTCGTTGGCATTGTTGGACTGGACGCATTATTGCTTGCCCTCTCCTTGTTCTTCGACCCCCAACCCTTCCAAATACTCTTCTCCGCCTTCTTTTCCACCACCGTAGCCTGGACATGCTTCCTTTCCAAATTCGGCTCCGGCCTCAAGTACGTCGCCAATCTCCTCGCCATCTCCTCGTCTTTGAACCATAGCCACTGGGAGGTGTCGCTGCTCCCTATCCCGTCCGTGTCTTCGCATTCAAATCTTCCCCATTCGTCAAATTCTGGCTTGTCTTGGTTGGGGCTGTCGCCATCATCATCGTTTTCTTCTTGGGTGTATGGTGACGATAGCCCTGACTTCTCGCCCCTTCCTGTCTGCTGAGTGGTGGTTGTCGAACCGGCATGCTGACTCACCAGTTTCGCCAGATTGGCCTTGACGACTTTAACGACCTCGCCTTCTCTCCTTCGTTCCGCCGCACCTGTCATAACCCACCCTTTCGGGACGGCGGCTTCAGGCACAAGGACCAGCTCGGCCATGTGTGATGCGTGGTTGCCGAGGTTGGAGAGAAAGTGCTCGATGTGAGGTACCAAAGCGGTGATGATATCCAGCTCGCGCGATGCTTGCTCTGTTGCGCGGGCTTGTTGGGCTATGTAGAGACGGCGTGGGAGACTTCGTAGGTGGTGGGTCAGGGAAGAGGTGAGTGGGTTCGTCAGTGAAGATGGTAGCATAATGTTGCTGCCATGGTTGGCGGTAGTCGTGCTGGAGCCAGGGTCGGCATGGTTGCTCCTGAAGCTGCCGCCGGTGTGAGAAGTGGTGATGGCTTCGGTGTAGGTTGGGGGTAGATCACCGTCGTCGAGACCGTCGAGGTACGACATCTTCGCGTGCGCTGTAAGAGCTGGCTGTTGAATCCCGTGCTAAAGTCCGAGCGTACGATGTGTGTGTGACTCTAAGTGATGGGTTACAGTGAGTGATGGAGAAAGAAATGCTCGTGAAGTTGAATGCCCAGCCACCAAACGGAGGTGAGGGGATTTGCGTGAGGTCAAATGTGGCAGCTCGTATCCCCGCAACGTGGGTCTCTTAACCGGCGTTGCGACAGTGGAAATATCGCGCTCCTCCGGTGTAAGCAGAATTCAGTGCGAGAATGCCTGCTGAATGGTTTGCAATGTAATTTCCACGGAGGCGTCGCTGAGCCTTGCTGACAATCGGTCGGATTTCAGTTCAAGAATGTGCCTAGCGATGATGGCTTTGAGGTCAATGTGATAGCGATATGTAACCCCGCCCAAACACGCCAGAATCCATGACGGCGGCCTGTGCGGGGAGAGCGGGTGTGGCTGGGCTATAGTCAAACCGTTTGGCTGAAGAGGCGCCTTGCAGGCCCGGCAGGTTCCCGGGGTATCTCGGGGCTCAATTGCGGCCTGACTGTCGCCTTATCATTTCCTCTCACATGATGTTAACGCCAACGTCTATCAGTTTTGTGGCGACGTTGATCAAAGAACCCAAAGACCTGCCAAATGTTAGCTATCACCGATGTTTTGGAGAGCATGGGCTCCGTAATACGGACGAACTACAGAGGGAAGCGGCTTGGCATGCAGGCATCACCTACGGCATGGTGGCAGGGTTCTATGAAGCTGTTTGATGGACGACAATTGCGGCTGGCATGTGTTGAATCGATAGATATTGTTGGTCGGAGTTCGGGCCTCTAGATTGACGATTCGGTTCCTAAACCATGCTCGGTCAAAATGGCAGGAGTTAAAGGCATCCACCGGCCTCAAATACCGAGACACTTTTTGGCATTCTGAAGCGAGAATCAAGCACGTTGTGCTGTCCCGCAATAGCAGTGGTGCAACCTGAAAGCGCTATGTTCCAGTGCATGTTCCCAGCGTGTCAGTGTCGCCCCGCATTTTCCCCAGTGCACCCAAACGCAGCGCTTGGAATTCTGCGCTTGTTATTCGTGCCACCAAGACATCATTGGTATTACCGAGCTTTATTCCAGCATGCGTTTGCGAGAACCCACGAAAGTGGAAATGAGTTTCCGCTGGGCAGGAAAACCCCCTCTTTCTGATGGAGAGCACAGCCACACCTACTAGTACGGTGTATGAACCAAACCTCAAGGCAGAATGGGTTAACCCCTTTGTGGCCACCGCATAGCCGTGTTAGCCGGGGGTCAGGTCAGATGACCCACAGCGTTATTGGTTGAGAACCCTGCAGTCCGGAGTATTGGCAAGGCTGTGTGTACTTGGCGAAGCGCTGTAGATGGTCTGGCTCCTATCATCATGATGATACTTAAGAAGAGGCTGACCCCCGATTTCCAACGATGGCACATTCCCATTATCACCCATCATCCACGCGAAGTTGTCAGTTGCCATCCATCAACACCAGTTGGAGTGGCGCACAAAGATTCCCCGAGCATCAACGTGACCGCTTCGGCCTCACCTTCGCAAACCTTACCACAAAACGCGCTCTCAGCCAGGGAGCACACGCAAATAACCGACTGAAAGGCCATCATCTTTTTCGCAAATCCTCCCCCATCATCTAATCAATCTACCCCACCACCAACACCGTCAAGATGGCCTCTTACAGAATTGCCGCTCCCGATGAGTACCTTGCCATCACTGGCATGGGAGTCAAGAATGGTATGTTTCTCGTCGTATCGCACTGTTCAATGATCATCCACTAACATAGCCCCAAGTCAAAATCACCAAAGCAGCCTGGGTATGGCCCTTCCAGCGCTGCATGCGCTTCAGCGTCCAGCCCCATGACTACGCCATGAACCTCCAAGCCATGACCAAGGAAAAACTCCAGTTTCTCCTCCCCGTAGTCTTCACCGTTGGGCCCGACGTCAACCAGCGCGGTGCCAACAAGAAGAACAAGGTCGCCCCTGCCCCTTCCGTCGCCGGTGCCGGCAGCGGTGGCTCTCCGGTTGAAGATGATGAGGATGAAGTGTACGATTATGACAACCATGGCCATGCCTCCGGCCGCGAGGATCAAGGGGATTCCCTCATGAAGTACGCCATGCTCTTGGCTGATTCTGGCGCCAAGAAAGACGGCACCAAGGATTTCCTCGAGAACATCGTCAAGGGTATTATTGAGGGCGAGACGCGTGTGCTGGTATCCAGCATGACGATGGAGGAGATCTTCACCGAGAGGGAGGTGTTCAAGAGGCGGATCTTCCGGAACATCAAGAGCGAGTTGGATCAATTTGGGTTGAAGATTTACAATGCCAACGTGAAGGAGCTGAAGGATGCGCCGAACTCGATTTACTTTGAGAGTTTGAGCAGGAAGGCGCACGAGGGTGCTACTAATCAGGGTATGTTCTTCCACGCACTGTCGTTTCGGTCATGACCGGTTGCTAACAAAGTACAACAGCCCGCATCGACGTCGCCGAGGCCCAGCTCAAGGGTAACGTCGGTGAATCCAAGCGCAAGGGCGAGCAGGAGCGCGAAATCTCCAAGATTCAGGCCGAGACCGCCGTCGCCAAGACGCAGCGCGACATTGAGCGCGCCTCTGCCGAAGCCGTCCTCGACACTCGCAAGGCCGAGCTCAACCGCGACGTCGAGATCTCCCGCGTGGCCGCCAAGCGCAGGGTTGAAGTACAGGACGAAGAGCTGAAGCGCGAGGTTCAGATCAAGCGCGCCGAGGCTGAGCTCCAGCGTCTCCGCGCCACCGAGGTCGTCAAGGCCACCATTGAGCGCGAGGCCAAGCAGCAGGCTGCCGATGCGTCCGCATACGAGATTGAGGCGGATGCCAAGGCCAACTTTGAGAAGGCGAAGCAGCTTGCCGAGGGTAGCGCGTACAAGGTCAAAGTCGAGACCGATGCTGCGGCGTACCAGACGAGGCAGAACGCCGAGGCTTGGACGCACGCTGCGGTGAAGAAGGCCGAGGGCAGATTGGCGGGCGATGTCAAGACTGCCGAGGGTATGATGGCCATGGCGGAGGCGTACGCCAAGATGTCGCAGGCTTTCGGTGGCCCGCAAGGGTTGCTGCAGTACATGATGATTGAGAAGGGCACCTATGTCGAACTGGCCAAGGCTAACGCTGAGGCTGTCCGCGGCATGGCGCCCAAGATCAGCATCTGGAACACGGGGGCTGAGGCTGGTGGTGAGGGAAATGCCAATGGAACGGCGGCTATGCGCAACATCTACCAGATGCTGCCGCCTCTGATGACCACCATCAACGAGCAGACCGGTATCACACTGCCGGAGTGGCAGTTTGGAAAGATGGCTGCCCAGACTGGGGAGGTGCAGAAGGCCATGGGGGCTAACGGCACGGCCTAAGCTGACGAGGATGACTCCCGTTTTTCTTTTGTTCTTTTTCTTTTGTTAATGTGTTTATAGGGGACGTTCAACGTTTAGTGATACCAGCATGTGAGGATGCATACAGAAGTCGGTGGGAGAGTATGGGATCGGCGTTTATTCGTGGGATTTCTACCTTGGTTTCCGCCATGCGTTTTCTGTTTGTATCTTTAGTCTTTTTCTTGTTTTTGGTTTGCATAGTGATACCTTGGTTGTTTTGATGGGTGTGTGGGACAAGGCAACATAGAAGGGTGGACAGACAGACAGACAGAACTATTACATTTCTTTTGTGCTATGGACTACCGACATGTGCTGCTTGTGATTCTTTGATCCCCCCGTCTTACATCCAGCTGTGTCACGTCCCAAGGATAATTTTGGGTCCTGGGAGTTGAGGGCCAATGAGGCTCGAAGACGCTCCTGTCGCTAGGAACCAATCAGAGGTGGATCATAAAGGATCATTGTGAAGTGATCCAAAGGTGATCCAGAAGGTGACAGGATCATAGAGGATCATTTCGAGGAAACAACCACAATGATCCATGGTGTACATATATGGAGGAACTGCCAGTGTAGATTGTTCCGCAGTATACAATTCACCTCATGAGTTCTTAGGACCAAGCACTTACGAGAGACAATTGGCGATCTTGTTGTGTACTTTTTGGCTACACTAACCGTTATTCAGAAGCAGCCTTCAACCCAGTATCCCTCTCAGAGGTTCTGATCAGGGTTCCGTCACACGACCTAGGGATAATTACGGATCTTGGGAAGCAGAGGGCCAATAGAGCTCAGGGACGCTCCCATCCTCTCGTTCGGAACCAGGGCTTGACCAATCAAGGTATGGATCATTGGACGATGGCATCGATCCGGGAGATGCGGCACTGGAGTGAAGGATATAGGTTTCAATCCGCTCACGGATCGAAAGGATCGATATTTGATCTCGTAAATCCAGGCTGATGGGAGTCTTGGCAGGAGATCTATATATACGGAGGGACTAGCTAGTTGCAGACAGTTCTGCAGTAAGCAACACAAGTTCAAGTTATTGAGACCGAGACATTCGATCATTGTCACGACCCAAGGATAATTGTAGGTTCTGAGTGTAACAGTCTCAAGGTACTGTATTGCAACCAGCTAGGCCACTCTGCGAGTACACTGAACCTGGAGAAGAAAAGGTAAAGAGAAAGAGAAGGTTTGACGACATGAGCCTCTGACATGGCCAAGCGCGTTAGCCAGTGCGCGGTGAGAAAATGTTCTGGTGTAGTGGTCTGTGTGTATAGCCATGTGCGTTTTGGGAATAACTTTATCACGGATACTGCCAACGAGATCCCTCGCGAGGCCGAGGGTTGCCCAGGTCCATGCCAGGGCTCAGCCCGGTGCATTCATGCTGGCGGATGCAATACTATCTACCCACAAGTAACGGAAGCCTAGCTTTTCACTGACAGTGATGCTATCTTCGATAGTGAGGGGAGGATACCGTAATGGTTGACTGTAATCGAACTGGCGAAGCTGTGTAACTTGTCCCCAAACGTAACTGAGGACCAAGAACGGAGGACATAGGGTGCCGAGGCTTGCCGTTTTGACGACAAGGCGAGTCTTGCAATCAATGAGTCAAAACTGCCACCTCCAATCAGCATTTAGAGACTGGCAATCCGTCTTGTCGGAGTGTTTATGTTGACAAAGGTTGAGCCATGCTCAAAGGAGAGCGTAGTCGATGGCTCCTGGGTCAAGAGATCGTGGAGCAATGGGTCCCTTTGTCCGAGATGACAGCCCGGTTACTGACTCTCCATTGTATCCTCTCATACGGAACAGTGCCCTTTAAAGGCCCAGTCATCGCGAGAGTGGCTAGCGGCTTCAGGGAAAATGTCATACATCCTCGAATCGAAGCCATCACCAAGTTGCTTCCAATCAAATGTCAGGAGGCAGAAATCAAGGTGCCAGATCCCATGCCATCAGTAGCGCAGTAACGCTCAAAAGTTTGGCACAACGCGCAGACATGAGAGGGAAGATGCCCCACGTAGGCCAGTGGGATAAGTTTTCTGTAACAAGGTTGTTCAGACAGCAGTGGGTCAAGGTCGAGCTTTCGGCAATGATCACAAAGCTCATCAGGGTGAACTTCAATCCGTGCTCGAGTGTCCATTATGTCAGGCGCAATCAGCAAGAAAGCAATGGCAAATGCAGAAAGTAATCCGAATTCATTCTGAGACCAAAAGCCCCTCGAAAGCAGAACCTCCTGCCTAACTCCTGCCGCTTCAGTCAGACAGACATCACTGCCTCAACACGTCACCTTCCTCCTCTAATTGATTTCAGCCAGGCTGCCTCTGCACTACTCAGCGTTGCATCGTGAACGAAATCGTCGTTCAGCGTTTCCAATCCGAACAAGTCTAAGAAGTTACAGCTCACTCAAAACATCGCTCTGGCAACTATCGCAGCTTCAACAATTCGCTACGATTGGCATTCTCATCCATTGGTGACTCTTCGGTTACGGTTACTGGTTACTTCGATCCGTTTTCATCGCCGCATCCTCGCCGCCCTTGCATGAGTAGCAAGTTGGGTTTCAACAAGTGAGCCATGCGCCACAATGGGAAACGGGACCGCGACAGCCTCAATCCTCTGTTACAACGGACGTCCCGCAGCCTCCAGATGTACGTATCGGTTCGAGCACATCCCTCAAACTGAGATAAAGGTTATCGCCGGGAACACATGCTTTATGTTCCGAGAGCGGATCGATACTGGGACGTCACAAAGTGTCTTTATATCACCCATATTTATCCGCCGGACCCATCCCTCAGCAACAGCTTGCAAATCGGACCGTGCCGAACCATCGGACCCGATTGGTCCGTCAGGACCTGCATCAGCCGAGATTGTTCAATATGGAACCGGCAACAATGCGACGGAGAGAAGTCCCACTCGACAACCGTCCGGAGTATATCAAGCCATGGCCAAGCCCTTCTGCCCAGAAACTCAACCTGCCACCGCAAGAGCTTGTTTCTTCCGTCTCACACAGTCAATATGGCCATCAAACGCGCCCTCACCGCCCTGGCGCTTGTCAGCAGCTTCTTGGTCTCGCCAGTACTCGCTGAAGAGCAGGCAAAGTGTGGTCAAGCGAACTACTACCCATCCGAGTACACTTGCTACGACGACAAGACCCTCTGCCCGATTCAGTTCAGTTTGCCGACTAAGCCTTGCGGCGGAGGCTGCTACTCGCCAGAGCAGTACTCATGCGAAGATGGAACGATCAAGGATTTGCCCGAAGCGACGAGCCCCTTCACTCTTACATTTTCCGGCGTACGCAAGACCTTCCGAAATCTGAACCTCAAGGCCTGCGGGAGATACCTGGCTGTTGGTGCCAATGCTAGGGAATGCCATGCTTGCACAGCTGCTGGTGGAACAAACTGCGGGAGCTACCAGAATTCGACGGTGCTTCTTCCTGATGGAAAGATGGTATGCGCCAGCCATTTCCTTTTTTCCCTTATTAATAATGCTGACAGAGCGATACAGGCTTCTGATGTTCCCAGCCACCAGTTCTGGTACGTCAACCCGACGGACGGCATCTTGAGATACACTGAAGCCCTCGCTGGCAATTCTTCGGTCTGGAACGCCACCATCCCCGGAAAGGAATTCGCCGCTCAGAACGTCAAGGTGTACGAGAATGGACTCTTCACATGGACCCGGGAGGATGCCACAACGCACTGGTGGATGGCATGCTTGGTTACTTTGCCTGGGGGAGCTGTTGGAACTGGCCGGTCATGGCGCATCTATGCTCCCACCTACGTGAACATGGAGAGGGGAGACTGCGAGCTCGGGAGAATTGTGGCCAAGGCGGTGGAAAGGAAGGCTGGAGCGTACAAGTATCCATGATCTATGGCCGATTGAAGAATTTGAAATCCATGGAGGGCTCGCGCGTGGAATAGGGGGATGGTGAGGCGCCCCTCGCGCGATGGCAAGTGATGGACTTGCCTTTATTAAGTTGGAATGTACATAAGGGGAGACTTGCTGTGAATACATAGACAAAATAAACGACAATACCATGCTGCTATAACTTGGCATAGCTGTGAGGGGTAGCCAACATTAGCTTGATCGGTCGGTGAGGGGCGAAAGTGAAGTGTGATTGGAGGCGAGGTTGGGGATGGGGCCAGGGACAGAAACAAGAACCGTGGGAACTTGTTTTCCGGCACTGCAACTTTTTCTCCCGTTGGCGCTCTTAATAGAGACCGAAGAAATATAGGAAACCACGAATTGACAACTTTACCTGCTTTCACAACACAACACATAAAATACAGGATTCACCACAAAGACACCAAGCAACGCTTACAACCAACCGAATCTCGCCACAATGAAAACAGGACCGACCTTTCCCATCGAGACCGAGGCCCTCCTCGTCCCCTCCCCCGGCTCCCGATTCACAATAACCCCAGTCCTCATCCAAAATCTCCGCCCCGACGAGCTCCTAGTAGAGATACAATACTCTGGTCTCTGCCACACTGTATTCCCCCCCCCCCCCCCCCATGTCCTCCCCTTACCATCATCCCCCACTAACAAAATCAGGACTTCCTCCTCCGCACCGGGCACCTCCCCAACGTCACCTACCCCTGCATCCCAGGGCACGAGGGCTCCGGGAAGATTCTCGCCATCGGCCCAACCGTCAGAGACCGGACTCTCTCCATAGGTGATTCCGTCCTGCTAAGCTTCACATCGTGCGATAAGTGTCATCATTGCTCTGCACAATCCCCAACGACGAAATGCAAGTTGATGCCCCCGCTGAATCTGTCTTGTGCCCGTCACGATGGTACGACGGGGTACACCGCACTGGACGGCACCCCCGTGTCCGGACACTTTTTCGGACAGTCATCCTTTGCCAAGATTGCGGTTGTTCACGAGCTGAGTATTGTCAAACTACCCCAGGTGATGAAAGAGGAAGAGATGGCGCTTTATGCACCCATGGGGTGCGGCTATCAAACTGGTGCCGGCACCATCATGAACGTCCTAAAGCCATCGAAAACTGACAAGGTGGTGATTTTCGGCATGGGGAGTGTGGGGTTCGCTGCGCTCATGGCTGCTTCCCAGATACTCGAGGTAGAGACAGTTATAGCGGTTGATCTCGTTCAGGGAAAGCTAACCTTGGCGAGGGAGTTTGGGGCAACTTATACGATCAATGCGGGAACGGAGGTGAAAGATACAGTAGGGGAGATAATGAAGATCACTGGAGGAAAAGGGGTGGATTTCGCGGTTGATACCACGGGAGTTGGGAAGGTGGTGCAGGATATGATTGCTTGTCTTGGGCAGGGGGGGACAGCGGCGAGTGTGGGGGCGCCGCCACCGGGGGTGAAGATTGAGGTGGATGCGGGTACGTTTTTTGCGATGAGCAAGAAGTGGATTGGGGTTGTGGAGGGGGAGGTTTGGCCTGTTGAGGTGAGTTTAATTTGAAGTCTTGACGGTAGGTAGAGACTGACGTGAAGGTGGTCATTTGCAGTTCATTCCTCGCTTGATACAAGCCCACAAGGAAGGCAAGTTTCCAGTTGACAGGATTAGCAAGGTGTACCCTGTGATGGATATTGAGAGAGCTATTGCTGATATGGAGAGTGGAAAGGTACGTGGCTGTCTGATATGCTTGTGAGATTGTGGTCTGTTTTGATATCTGGCTGACCCGGGTATAGATTATCAAAGCTGTGGTGAAGTTCTAGGGCTTGGTTAAGTTCCCCTACAGTGTGGCCCTCCAAAGCTTGGCCGTCTGTCTCAACTTGCCCAAGATGGACCAAGGTGCTCAGCCTATATCTCCACTCATTCATAGCCTACTCTTTTTTGATGGCCTGTAACCGCCAAGAAGCCATTGCCGACTCACAAGTAGACGGATAGAACACCCTTTGAGGCCCAATCGCCATTGGGTATCTCGATGCATTCCATAAAGGTACAAAAGAAAACAAGATATAATTATGCAATCCATGTCGACAAGAAGAGTCTAGAGGTACCTTATACAGTGGTTCCAAATATAGGTCAAAAGAGTGTGGTGGAAGATGATGAATTGTGAAAGAAGCTGTCAATGAGAGCGTCAAGACGTGCTTGAAGTATGGGTCGGCCTGAGCGGAGCCAATGGTATAGCTCGGGACCGATAAGAGATAAGGGTATGTGAATGGCCTTACCCACCACTTCAGGTATCAGTATCGCGGGTAACACAGGTTGCTGTAACGGGCTGAGCCCTGGCATGGACCTCGGCAACCCTCGGCCCTGATGAAGCTATTCCCAGAACGCACATACCACTACTCCAGAACCTTCTATCACCGCGCACTGGCCAACACACCCAGCCATATCAGAGGCTCATGTTGTCAAACCCTCTCTTTCTCTTTTCCTTTTCTTCTTCAAGTTCAGTGTACTCGTAGAGTGGCCTAGCTAGTTGCAATACACTGCCTTGAGACCGTTACAGAAAGTGCCGTGAAAAACACAACACAGCCAAGGCGTCAAGTCCACCCTCCTGCCGCCATCGCCGCTGCTTCGTGTCACGGGTAGCACAGGTTGACAGGTCAGTGGCATTGGTATTCAGTTAAGCTACAGTCTGGGCTCTATTCCGTCGGTTACGGGCAGGCTCTACTGTCAAGACGTACTACAAACAGATCTCGCGGCAGCGAGATGCAGAGTATTTTTGGTCGCATTGGCCCGTGCTCAGCACGTGCCAAGCTCTATCAGTGGATCGACGACAGTCACGGTGCAACCGCCAAGTACCTGTCAGACAGAAAGAAATTCTAGTCAACCAAGCTGAATGGAGCTCAGGGGAGCTGGACATGGTACCATTTGCCACCAACGCTGTCGCCATGTAAAGATAATATGGAGGTTCTCTGGCTTTGAAGGACTAGGAGCACAAGCAATACAATGACAGTGGCAATCCCCTTCATATTCACCTTCACAGAATGCATCGTTCTTCTGATAAGTATAGGGAACTATGCCCTGTCAATAGAATGTAGACACTGAACTGCAGGGAACTATGCCCTGGAAGAAAGTGTGGTAAACCAGTATTGTGACGGCCACCCGCTAGCAGTGCATTAACCATTGAGAAAACCTTCCAAAAGGAATGCCAGAATAACAAGATCGACATCTTGTTACCTGGATGCACTATATGTAGTGTTTGACGGGCACAGCCACCGTCACAAGTATATTGACTTTGACTGTTTGACTTGAACTTGAGAAATGAAAGAAAAGACCATTCCAAATACACTGCGAGGGGTCAAGTGCGACTGAGCAGCTTTTCGTTCTTGAGCGCATTGTAGAGACGCCAAGTGTACACCACACTCCCCCAAGCATTCAGCACCACAAGACCGATATGATGGTTCTCCTTTCGGCAGCTGAACAGCATCAACTCGGCAAGCACTGAAGACAGCCGCAAGATGCTCTTCTTCTTCATCGTGACTGGCACGGGGCTCCCCAGTCCAGTGTATTCCTGGACCTTCTCCGCATGTACGGGATCCATGTTTAGTATCCAAAAAGGCTTCACAGCCAAATCCACAACAGTTTATGTTATGACTTGGGCCAGCTGGAGATGGTGTAATCTTTGGTAATCCACGTGTGAAGTTGCAGAAACATGGGCAATGTTTCCATCTCCTTGTCCAATATACTGAAGACGCAAGAGCGCTTGGTGCGCGATGATGTACGCCTCGTCCGCAATGTCGCATGCAAAACGATGATTCGAAACTAGGGCCTGTTCGGCAGTAAAACCTTGACGAAGACAATACGGCAGATAAAACTCGTTCATGAGAGACGTGATAGAATGGTGCTTGAAGGCCGGAAGCACATCATCTATCAAATTCCGTGCAAGATCTAGCGCTGTGTTCGTAGCAACCGCGGCTGTAGCAAATTCGGAAACATCAAGGTAGCGTGACCAAATCCAAGTAATCCGACCTTGGATCTTTTTCAAATCGCTGTGCATCAACATGTATGCAACCAAGACATCGGAAAATTATGTCTGCGCTTCGGCTTCGTAAACAAGGTCGACGCTTGTTGGAGTCGGAATCGATCTCAGTGGTGCCGTGCTGGTTGATCAAGTCTTGAAACTGGGTACGAAGCTTATTGACCCTGTTGATTACTGTCGCAAAGGAGCTTGAAGCTTGCACCGCTTTCTTGCGGAAGGCGATGCACTGGGCTAGGGGGGGCAAATTCATTGAAGGCGATGGTATATGTGGTCACTTTTGCGCCCGCAGCTGCTTGAAGAGGCGCGAATGACTTCAGTAGGTCCGTTGGATATCCGCAAGTCCGGGCTGTAGTGGCAAGCCATGACGCCACATAATCGGTGTCTTTACTTGTACTGGCGGTAAGTGCTGAGAAGGGGTAAAGAGAGCATCGTGAGAGTTGTGCCTATGAACAGCGTGGTGAGTGCTGCCTCTGGGATTTGGGGGAAAAGTCGCGGTGTGACGTCTGTAGTTGATCTGCATTGGACTGTGGGGCTTTATGACTTGAATCCCGCGCCCTGATCAAGACTCAAGAGTCTGTTACCTGCAAGTGTCGAGGGTCGAGCCATTTTAAAACTGACTCGTCTTCTGTTTGCTACTTGATTTTGAGATGCAGCCCAATGGTGATATACAGACAGCGAATGGATGGATGCATGTGATATGGCGTCGCATGCAGAGGAGGAAGCAGCTCCAAGTGTTTGTATACCAACAATGCCAAGAGGCTCTGTAGTCCCCCACCACGTCATGGACAAAAAGAAGCAGAAAATGCTATAAAAAATACTAGCCCCAGAAGATAGTCGATATGTATGGAGGAATAGTGGATAAGCCTCAAATAATAGTCGATAGGCTTTCAAGGATAGTTTGGAGGCCTATTTACCATATTTCAGCCATCTTTAAAAAAAAAATGGAACCTGAGGCTATTTGTTTATCAAACTTCTGTTATTATAACTGCTCGTGGAAAAGTTTACCCCGTGGTGGCATTTGGCTTGGTGTGAGTGGGGCGCGATGGCATTGACAAGGTTGTTTGTTTGACTACTGCATGTAGCGCCATGAGATGAACAGAACCAGGAAAAGACTCAAATGCCATGTCTGAGAGCCTACAGTACCTAGGTGAGAATTAAATGTAGTTAAAAACCTGTTTATCATCAGTTTCGTTCCAAGGTTGAAGGAAATGACTGGCCAAGGGTTGGAAGATAAGCTTAATTGGCCCACACTCGCTCCATAGCTCCGCGCAATCAAGCATGCTTGGCAGATCTGGGGGCTTTTCTCTTATCCTATCAGTATCGATAAATTTTATCGCAGCGTGTCAACAATCTGATCAGCCCAGAAGAAACAGCAGGCCATACGCGGATTCCTTGTGCGGATTCCTTGTGCGGATTCTATGCGCGTGTACAGAGCACCAGGTGGCGATGTTGACAGGCTGACGATGCGTGGAGAGTTTTGGAATAGCATGACGCGATCCACTAGATCATGGGATGGCGTTGGAAGAATGACCGCCATTCATGCACCTCAGGTCTGCACGTGTGAGTGGGTGCAGGTTGGAGAATCTCGTTCTCAGCTGTTGTAGGAAAATGGTGCCATTCTCAAACCTTGCCCCCATACAGATACCGCTCCAGCTGGGGTGATATCCAAAAGGCTTCATCACTCAAATACACAAATGGTTCGACGTCTCGAGCATCACGAGCTGACATCTGGTGTTGTGCTCATTAAAATGGGCAGATGGATGGGAAATTTTGCAGATGGGGGATTCACCCCTGCCAAGACCAGATTCCCACCGCTCAAGTTCCTGGCCTCCCCTGTTGTGGCAAGAGCCCTGCCGAGAAGAGACCTTCCAGATGCGGAGAAGGGGCCAGACCAGACGGGGATTCGCGCCCGGTGACCGGGAGTGGGGTTGCAACAAACGGCCAGCAAGAGCATCTCAGCAACACCGCGCAACAGATCCATCAAAACGCAGGGTCTGCCCCAGCATTCTCTGACTCTCCTTTCTGTCGGTCCTGCCACAGGCCGGCCGACCGTCATGGCGGATCACTCTCCTGTCCATCGCCGGCCTTGGCACCGAATAACGTCAATCCCGCCGTTGAGACAGTTGGCAGACGCGCCCCCTTTTCCTTTCCTTTCTTTTCCTGGTACTGATATGCTCAAACGGGAGCGGACCAACATTTCGTTGCCGTGCAGACACACACAGTATAATGAAGAAAAGCGAGGGCTCGCGTCCTGCTCCGCTCTTGTGCAGTTTGTCGAGAGCAAGACTGCAAGACAAGACTTCTTTGGGATGTTTGGCACACTCTTGGGTAACCCGACCCACTCCCGCGGTTGCACCGTCCAAGCCTTTTCCAAGATTTGACCCCGTTCGCTTGCGGGACAGAGGAGATGAGACCGCGCGGTGATTGAGCTCAGCCCCAACGCCAAGTTGCCCCCCCAGCCGCCCGCTTGGGTTTAGCTTCAGAGCTCCCATCTTCAGGGTCCTGCCCCACGTGCAGTTTGGCACCACCTATTGATTTGATCTCCCAAGACTTTGGCTTCCCTGCTTCCCTCTTCGGCTCGTCTTCCCTCTACTTACTGCTACTTTAACCGGTGTAGGAGTGCTCCGTATCCCAGATCCCACAAAAAGTCGCTCGTTGCATTTCCTGCTTCTTGGGTTACTTCCCACTTGTTCGCTCCTTCTCTCTGTTCCCGGTTTCTCTCTTTTTCACTTATTACACTTTGACCGGCCTGTCATCCATCGAACCTAGTGTTCTGCACCTCCTAAAAAACAACACTCAACTTACAATCACATCATAACACAGCGCAGCGCAGCGCAGCACAGCACAGCACAGCACACCGACGACTCCATCATGTCGCGCGATAACGTCCTCTGCCCACGGGCGGTCCAGGACTTGATCGCCGACGGCCACATCATTGTCATCTACGACGAATACGTGCTGAAGCTGGACTCATGGCTGGAGAGACATCCTGGTGGCAGTCTGGCCATTCTGCACATGGTGGGAAAGGATGCAACAGACGAAATCAATGCGTAAATATTGCCAATCTTCCGACTGGACAATGGATTGTGGTTTTAAGTGCTGACACATGTTGGTGGGGCGCTGTCGCAGGTACCACAAACCCCCAACACTGAAGACCATGAAGGCCTTCCGGATTGGTCGCAAGCCACCCGGAATCTGGACCAACTCGACGCCACCAATTCGCGGAGGCGTCTACGTCAAAGAGCCTGAGGGCACGCCCGCGGCAGAGGTCACCATTCCCACCGACGTTTCTGATGACTCTTCAGTTCTGGAGACCAGCATCAGCGATCTTTCCGAGGTGCAAAGCACAAGCACATCTCTGACTTCCGATGATGGCTGCGGAGAGGACCCAGAGGTAACAATCGAGCGGGTGGGCGAGCCGGGCGGTGAAAGCTTCAGATTCCGGTCTGCCAAGAAAATATATGTGGGGAAAAAGGACCCTCTGGCATTCACCACCTGGGCCGAGAAGCAAGATGAGGCCCGCGACATTCTCGAGTATCCCTCTGTCGATCCGGCCGTGCAACAAGACATTGTTAAAAGATACCGGGAGCTCCATGAAAAGGTCTATGAACTGAACCTCTACGACTGCCCCTACCTCGAGTATGGCAAGGAGATGTGTCGCTACACCACTCTGTTTGTTGTCTCCATGACCGCTCTGTATCATCAATGGTACTTGACGTCGGCTTTCTTCCTCGGGTTGTTCTGGCATCAGATCATGTTTACTGCGCACGACGCCGGCCATCGCGCCATCACCGGAAACTTTGTCATCGACAGTCTTATTGGCATGTTCGTCGCCGACTTCTGCTGCGGTCTTTCTATTGGTTGGTGGAAGAGCAGTCACAACGTCCACCATCTCATCACCAACATGCCCGAGCACGATCCCGATATCCAGAATGTCCCTATTTTCGCCACCTCGCCCTCGTTTTTCAGGAGCCTTCACTCTACCTACTACGACTTCACCTTCATCTGGGACGCCGCTGCCAATTTCTTGGTGCCCTACCAAAAGTACACCTACTACCCGATCATGGGAGTCGCCCGCTTCAACCTCTACCTCCTCTCCTGGCTGCACGTTCTTTCCTCCAAGTCCTCGTCTCTTGGAAGCAGCAAGGCCTGGTGGATCCGCCCTGCCGAGATCGCCATGATGTCCTGCTACTGGTACATCTTCGGCTACCTCCTCCTCTGGTGCACCCTGCCTACCTGGCCCCTCAGGATCGGCTTCGTCCTCGTCTCCCACATCGTCACCATGCCCCTCCACGTCCAAATCACTCTGTCCCACTGGGCCATGTCGACCTCTGACCTCGGCGAGTCCGAGTCCTTTCCCCAGCGCCAGCTCCGCACAACCATGGACGTTGACTGCCCCGCCTGGCTCGACTTTATCCACGGTGGTCTCCAGTTTCAAGCCGTTCATCATCTTTTTCCCCGTGTGCCAAGACACAATCTCCGGAAAGTCCAGACGTTGGTCAAGGAATTCTGCGTCGAGACGGGCATTCCATATGTCCTGCTCAGCTTCGAGGATGGCAATAAGAAGGTCCTCGGGAGGTTGCAAGAGGTGGGCGATCAGGTTGAGCATCTGATCAATTGCCAAAAGTACATGGCTGCCACCGGCGAGAGCGGGTTGCACTGATGTAATGACATTATTGGCGTTTTACTTTTTGTTTTTGAGAACCAAAAAATGAGTTCTTTTATGATGGGCTTTTCACGGCGTTTTCTTTTAAGCTTTTTCTTCCGCACCCATTGGCGCTCAGATTCGGCATGTTAGACTTTATTGGGGGGCAAAACGAGTTAAAGTCTCTCACAAATTATATACTTGTAGTAAGACGTTGTACATATGATAGTAATCTTCTGGAGAGCAAAATAGGCATTGAGTGTCTATGATGCGAATCATTGCATTGTTGTTTTCCCTATGGTTTTGTGATCGTTTGTGTGAAATAACGTAACGAAACCGAAAGGGGGTCCCCTTCGAAGTTTGATACACGGTCAGACACTTTATGGGCCCAAGGAACGGCAGAAAACAAGCAGTCTAGTAACACATCTTGGACTATGCTGCATGGTTACGACTAGTGCCTGTCATAATACTTGAACTGTCACTTGTATGATCTAATATACCACCACCTGAAGCTGCTCTGATCATGAGAACCAGAGGATAGACAGCAAAGGCCACACCAAGCGACGACGGTAAATATCCGAGAAGCCAACTCTTCTCGAGAAAAACAGCGAGGCAAGGCCGATAATATTCACCACTGCTTGTCCGCAAAGCCTCTCTCCCACCACACGCGATCCTGCCATAACTCAGCACCCCCGAATGTCATATTGTTTATAGATTAAATTACATGCCATGTCTAACGCTTATCGTAGTGGTCACTGGCACTTCATTGCTGCAACTATGTGCAACTGCTGAAAAATAACTGGCTCGACAAACTTTCCATGTCATCATTGGACAAGTTTCACCGTTCATGTGATTAGCCTCGGTAACAAGGAGACTGTCATTCAATTCTCAAGGCTAGCAGGCTTACAAAACTCTCGAGATCCATCGTTTTTCCCATTTGCCATATTGCCAGTACGTCAAGTTCCCACCACCACACCAGCCATTACCCCCCACCCAGGGAATCCCCCAGTTTGCCAATGTAACACCCGTCATATTCTCAACGTTCGTCACAGGTTTCACCATACCCGCCCCATCATTGACCACTCTCCCCCTCCCCACCAGTACCCCCCCTATCACCCACAAAGGCATCCTCAGCCTGCCTATACCACCTCCAAAAGTTTACCGCCATGGCATATGTCCAGCTCGCCAAAAAGAATACCATCGGTACCGCCATCGCCACAGCCGTGCCCGTCCTCCCACCATTGCTATCGGCCACGGCAGCCAACAAAGGCGGCACAACCGCACCGCCAAAAACACCAGCGATAATCCAGCCTGATCCTCGCTTGGTGTGCCTCCCGAGCCCTCTCATTCCCAGGGCGACGATTGTGGGGAAGCAGATACTCTCGAAGAAGAACACGACATACAGCATGCTCATACCCACATTTCCACGCTGCGTGATGGCGGGGGCAATGGATACCCAGCACATGGTCATGAAGACGAGGAAGACCTTGCGAGGGCGGATGCAACTCATGATGCCGACACCGATGAAACGGCCAACGGCAAAGGCACCTTGAGCGCCGGCGAGGAACTTGGCGGCGAGGGCAGAGTCGGTGTTGGGGCGAGTTTCGGTGACGTAGTTGATGAAGTAGCTATCCCAGGGTCAGTAAGACCACCCACCCCTCCTCCGTTCTGGAGTACGATCAAACCAACCTGGCAACAGCAACCTGCGCGCCCGTATAGCAAAACTCAGCAGAAGCAGCGTGAAACAGCCGATACTGCGTGCGAAAAGGCAGGTCCTCCTTTGGCGGCACTACCCCACTGGCATCTGGTTGCGCCTCAACATGGGCCTGGTATGCCTCCGCTCCGATCCTCCCGGCGTGATTCTTCTTTGCGGCCTCCTCCTCTTGTAAAGCCATGTCCGCATCGGTGATCTCTGGTATCTCTGCCAGCAAGAAAACGCCGGCCATAAAAAGGACAAAGATGGAAATGGCCGTGTACACCCATTGGACGTTTTGGAGCGCCTTTTCCTCGCTGTCGAAGCCAAAAAAGACGTAGGAGCCGAGGAGGGGGGCAACGATAGCGCCAATGCCGTTGAAGGCTTGGGCTAGGTTGATGCGGAGTTCGGCGTGCTTGGGCGGGCCACAGACTGATTACATTGATTGTAAGTGGCAAACGAGAGGGCTGCAAGAGGGAGGGAATTTTGTACCGGTGATATAGGGATTGGCGGCGGTTTCTAGGGAACCGAGACCATTGCCAATGACAAAGATACAAATACAGAAGCCGGCAAAGGAATGGGCGATGATGGCTGGGATACACAGGAGGGCGCCGAGGCCGTAGAGGAAGAGGCCCCAAATGAAGGTCGCGCGGTAGCCATAGTGGCGGAGGATCCAGGCTGCGTGGCCGAGGGAGGCGATGGGGTAGGCTCTATTCGAGAGTCATCCTAGTCAGCCGACAATTGTGTTTCT
Source organism: Triangularia setosa (assembly GCA_033296915.1). Taxonomy (NCBI): domain Eukaryota; kingdom Fungi; phylum Ascomycota; class Sordariomycetes; order Sordariales; family Podosporaceae; genus Triangularia; species Triangularia setosa. The sequence goes on along the minus strand of MU866219.1, from coordinate 6,917 downwards.
GTAGCCAGCCGGCAAGAGACAACAAACCCAAAGTAAGCGACTTGCAACCCAGAAGATCGAGCACGAGTGATTCCCAGGATGTTCTGGAAATGCTTGTTCAAGGTATCTAGAAGGCCGTAGCTGAAACCCCAGAGGAAGAACAGAACCGTAACCAGACAGATGGGAAAGATGGACTGGCGAAGAGTGAGCGATGCGGCATTGGTGCGCTTGTTGTGGTCTCTGAGCCTGGTGATTGACCGCTTCTGCCAAAATTCGGAAGCGACCATTTCGGCTTGACTTCAAGTGGTTGGACGATGGCGTCACTTGAAGATGATGGTCGTGTGACTGCTCACCTAGGGAGCAGATTCGTAGGGCGCAGTGCTGGAGGGAAGAGCAAAGAGGAGCCTGTAGGCAATACTCCCGGTTTGAGCAACCGGCAAGGCAGCTGACTGTGAGGTGCCTTATTAAGGGGGTTGAGAGAGTGGGTGGCTGCCTTTGTCAAATGTTCCTTCCCATCTCCGCCCCCAAGTCGGTGCCGAGAAGCTGGAAGCTTCATGGTATATGCACAGAAGTGGAGTGCAGCGGTTGGAGTACCTCTGACACAAATTTGCGATGAGCATTGTCCTTTGGCGGCGATGAAGGTACAATGGTATTGAGCAGCGATATTTTGTGATTGAGGGAGGCCTGTCCTATCTTCTCTACACACGCCATCTACCATTTGCCAAAACTCCTGTGGCGCATCATCTGACAATTCTCATTTTTACCGAGCCGATTCTTCATCCTCCTCTCTCCCGCCTGGCTCAAATCTCATAACGATCGAGTAAACAGTCACCGCCACAGCATAACATCCAACCACCCCAACAGCCAGCCAACCAACAACCGGTACATATGACGCAGCCGCCAACGCAATCAACAGGAATGCCCCCATGCACAGCACATCAAGCGTGTTCATCACCATGTCCGCCCATTGGTAGTAAAAGCTCGAAGGAGGCGGGGGCCCACCGACTTTTAGCTGGTTGTAGAAGGATTGGTTGTAGGTAAATACACTCAGGCCCAGTGTGAGCGTGAAGAACAACCAGCTGATCGATATCAAAAGGCGAACTGTGTCTAGAGAGAACTTGAAGCCGTTATGGCTGAGGTGTGCGGGGTCGGCGATGGGGGAAACGATCAAGGCAAACGTGATCGGACACCCAAGCGCCGATATGGCCATGAGAGGCTTGAGATATTCTTGGATGCAGACGAAGAAATCCGAATTGGCGAGGACGACCGAACTGCGGCTGGACCGAGAACTTGAGGAGGCTCGGGCGGTGTGCGAGGAGTTGGTGGATGTTCTTGAGGCGGGCCGCCCAGAGGCTTGGCTTCGTCGTCTTTCCATGGGGAGTAAGTTGGCGGGTATTATCGTGGGAGTAGTGAGGCTATTTGTTGCCCAAGCTAAGCAGGAAATAGCCTAGGATTGACGTGTCGCTTGGACTTGGAGTTCTCAAGTTGAAGGTTGCACACAACTGTAGATGAGTAAGTGCTGTTCGTTTCGAAAGCTTGGCATTTCTGCCTGCAGGCATTCAGTTCCCAAAGTCTGTCCAATGAACAGCAAGGACGGTTCAGTTACCCAACCACTGCCAAAGCGCAGGCGGGGTAAACATCTCAAGTGCCTCGCTACAAAGTTGCCAACTGGCAATCTCTCAAGAACCCTCCAAGTGCAGTCTGGGAAGAGATAGAAACGCTTGCAAACACATTGCTACCTATCCTATTAGCAAAACGCTCTACGGGTAGTGTCTCATTCAATAGCGCCCAGGTGACCAAACGCCGCTGGTTGACTCGAGGCTGTTTTCCCATCTGGTCATGTTCAAGTGTTGCGAGGAATGGTTGCTTCCTTTTCGCGACGTGAGACAGGCACTGGTGGCAGCCCAGACGTGGCGGTTCAACGACCTTAAGAGGTGGCACAAACAAAGCATCAACAAATGCTTTGGCCTTCCATTTTGAATGTCTTTATATTCGAATGTTATTAACTGACGGGGTATCAAACCACAGTTCGAGAGATTGGCGCCTACCGCGCTTAAACACCTCCTCGGCCAATTCAAAGTACGTAACAGGTAAGTTAGAACACTTGGATGGAACGTTATGTGCTTTATCAACCCAGTTTCTTCGATTTCAACTTGCCCCCTTGAAGTACAGGCAGGTACGCTCGCTCCTGCTCACCAACCCGTCATTCGGTGATTCCGAAATGCGGCTCCTGAACACCCTAACCTTCGAATTGAAGGAATTCGGCGGCATTCGGTATACCACAGCTGAATATGCCATTTTATCCCACACGTGGGAAGGCAAACAAATCAGCTTCCACAATATTCAGCAGCCTGGGCGAAAATTAAAAACACATGCGTACAGTCGCAGAAAGATAACCTGAAACATGTCTGGATCGACAACTGTTGTATCGAAAAATCTAGCAACGCAGAGCTACAGGAACCCGTCAATTCTATGTTCAAGTGGTACACCAATAGCAGGTTCCGGACAGAAAGACGAAGAAAAGGCCGAAAACTGAAGCAAATCAGGTGGATGAAAAGCTAGACGGGGAGGAAGAGGCCCTAGAAAATGGAATATGGAATGGAATATCGAATGGAACAAATTCGTGAAACACAAGACCCAGAGGAACTCGAGAGGCATAACCGAAAGAAAAAAACGAGATGAGAACGAAGGCCAGACGAAATTTACGGTCTAGAGGCGCCAATGACTGTCATTATAACGACACGCTGGTGTACTCGTGGGTGGACACTGCAAGAACTTCTAGCACCATGGGAAGTGGTCTTTTTTTTGACTGTGATGGGAACAATCACTCGACCCGCTATCATCGGGCCAAGGAGATTTTCCGCCGCTACAAGAATCGACGACGAGGCACTGAAAAGAATGTGGGACAAGAGTCTTAAAAATTTTTCACAGAGACTATGCACAGACCTTTTCACAGAGTAAGCGTTGCACGCCGAATGTCGTGGGGGACACCACAAAGGATCGAGAACCAGGCGTACTGCCTGCCCGGTCTCTTGAATATTAGTATGCCCATGCTATACAGTGAAGGGAAGAAGGTTTTTGCTAGACTACAGCACGAGATCATGGGAACTACCGATGATTGTACTTTGCTGGCTTGGGGATATGGAAAATTAGTCAAAACTCAACACAAACCGAGAGCCGATCGCCACTCAAGAAGACAAAAATATCTTGCGTCTCTAGCGCGATGTCAGACAATGCTTATGCTCAAAGCTCATCAGACTTCAAATATGCGGGAGATCTAGAACCTGGCAGAATCCTAACATTCTTCTGGCCTGGATTCTCCTCAAGTCAACGGGGGCTCAACATCAACTCGCCTCTCCGAAGTGCTCCGGCATGCAGTCTCAGCAAATACGGAATTCTGGGGTGCAGAAACCGCCGCAGACAGAATATTTTGGTGGCACTAGTCTTGGTAAACGACTCCTGCTTCGAGAACGACGTCTTCGGTGATGATGGGGAACATGTCAAAACTGCGTGGGGCAGGCCAGTTGAAAGCATCCTTTTCGTTCACAGAGAATGATATGCAATGGTCGGCCATCTGCACCCGGGCCACCACGTCGCTGATGTCGGGTCCACAGCTCGGGACAGCTTGTGGAAACGTCCACGTCCCCTTGGCAAGCTTTAGTCCAGCGGAGCGGAACACATCGCTCTGGAGGAGAGCCTACAACTTCGAATTTTGCTTCAGTTGCCCAAGAGGATTATACCAGTCTACTGCCGTTTCGATTCAATTTCCGACACGTCCCAACTTCGAGTCCTAAGCGTCCAGGCAGGAAAAGGCTGCGTTTGAGCGGGTACAGTGCCCGAAAGCCTGCGCAGCAGCCAATCAGAACGAGGGCTGCCCCACTGCCCCTGACCGCCTCGGTTCGTCCCGAGATCTGCGGTGAGCTTCCAAGCCGATCAGCAGAGCTTTCAAACGACGTCAGCTTACGGTTACAAACATGATTATAATCCCATAACTCTGTTGATATTAATTCATCAATTTTTGTTTTGTTTCATCTTCTTACTAGTACCGCTCCCTTCTTTTATCAGACTACAACATCCTCATATCCGTCTCCAGCATCCACAACCATCACACCAAAATGTCAGCCTTCCTCTCCCTTCCCACTCCCCCCCTCCCACACCCCCTCGCCGCCCTCTCCCGCGCCGCGACCCGTCAAGAACCAGGCTCAGGCTACAGTACCAACATCCGCCCCCTCCGTCGCCGCCTTCCCCCATCTGCCGCCCCGAACCCTCTCATCACCTCCCCCTCCGACCCCTGCCCCCAAAACGAAACCATGATCCAAGGCTTCGAGTGGTACATCCCCCCCTCCTCCACAACTCCACAAACCCACTGGCAGCGCCTCACCAAAACACTCCCCTCCCTCTCCAAGCTCGGAATAACCAAAATGTGGATCCCCCCCGCCTGCAAAGCAGCCGACGCCAAAAACGGCAACGGCTACGACATCTACGACCTCTGGGACCTGGGCGAGTTCCCGCAAAAGGGGTCAACGCCTACCAAATGGGGGAGCAAATCCCAGCTTGAGGAGCTGTGCAAAATCGCGGAGGGGCACGGAGTGAAGGTGTTGTTTGATGCGGTATTGAACCATAAAACGGGGGCGGATTATAAGGAGAGGGTAAAGGCGAAGAGGGTTGATCCGCTGGATAGGAATAAAGAGCTGGATGGTGGGGAGACAAGGGAGATTGAAAGTTGGACGGGGTTTAATTTTCCGGATAGAAGAGGGAGGTATAGTGGGCGGGAGTGGAATACGAGGCATTTCACGGGAGTGGATTGGGATGATGTGAGGAGGGAGAAAGGGATTTGGAAGCTGGGGGGAAAGGAGTGGTGCGAGGACGTGGATGAGGAGGTGGGGAATTATGATTTTTTGTGAGTGCCATTTCCGCGTGTTCTGACGGATGATGGCTGACAGATAATGTGATAGAATGTTTGCCGATGTTGATCACCGACACCCAGAGGTGCAGCAGGATATCTTTGACTGGGTCAAGTGGCTGCCAACGCAGTTGAAGATTGGAGGGTTGAGGTTGGATGCTATTAAGCATTATAGCTATCGGTTTCAGAAAAAGATATTGGAGCATATTGATCGGAATGTCGAAAATGGAAAGGAGTGGTTTATTGTTGGGGAGTATTGGAGGGAAGACTCCGAGTTTTTGGCCAAGTACATCGAGTATATGGATCATCGGATCGCGCTATTTGACGTGCCATTGTGCTCCAATTTCAGTAGGATATCTATGGCAGGGGAGAGAGGCGATATGAGAGAGCTTTTCAACGACACATTGTGTCTGTGGAAGCCGAATAATGTTGTGGTAAGTGGCCCCCCTTTACCACATTGCCACATTCCCCTCGTTATTTTTTCCCCCTTTTCCATCTTTAAAACATCTAGACCTCCAAGCTAAAATACTTCAGACATTCGTCGTTAATCACGACACCCAACAAGGCCAATCCCTCGAGGTAATCTCCCCTTCACTAAGCTTCCAGGTTCCTTGTTTTCATGCCCGCTGACAGCAACCTTGCAGACCCCCGTCGCCCCCTGGTTTCTCCCCCACGCCTACACCCTCATCCTCCTCCGCGCCAACACCGGCCTCCCCTGTGTCTTCTACTCTGACCTCTACGGCTCCTTCGCCTCTGGCCCCTCCTCCTTCATCCCCCCCATGTCCGGGAACCCCGCCCTCCTCGCCCGTCTCATCCTCATACGCAAGCTCTACGCCTACGGCACGCAGAACGACTACTTTTCGTCCAGAGACTGCGTCGGCTTCACTCGCGAGGGCCACCCGTCCCGGTCCGGAGGCGCGGGGCTCGCGGTGGTGATGAGTAACGGGTGGAATTCGTCGACGGAGAAAATGTTTGTCGGGCGACAGCACGGCGGGGAGAAGTGGATCGACTTTTTGAGATTGTGCCCCGGGGAGGTGGTAATTGATGAGGAGGGATGGGGGAATTTCCTTGTTCCGGGGAATAGGGGGTGCTCGGTTTGGGTTAGTGGGAGGGCAGAGCGGAGGGATGAGGTGATGAATCTTGAGTTGTAAGTTGAATGTGTGGTTGATCTTGCGGTGGGAATTGGAGACTGACGTTACGTGACGGGAATAGTGACTTTGATATTTACGGCATCGAGGCCGAGATGAATAGGAGACAGTATAAGCTCGACAGAAGACAGCAGGAGATCAACGATACCAGCAGGAGAAAATTTGAGGGCCATTTCCCCGCCATCTAGATCTAGACATCGGGCCTCTCGGCCTTGAAACATTTCAAGTTATTCTAAAGTCAACACACTCGCTCTCGATGAACGCTTCCCCGTCCATGACGCCGTGGACATATGCCTCCCCGATAAATTGCATCGTCCCCTCCTCTCTCGGACGCAGTATCATTGGCACTCTGCCACCCCGAAGCAAAGCAACCTTGTCTCCAACTTCAGTGAGCTTGGGCAACAGACAGACCCGCTTTGACGCAGTAATCCCAAGGCGTCTCCGGGGAGTATGTGTTGTATAGCTCGCAAACGCCTCGGGCAGGTCATCGTCCTCCATTTTTACAAACGCGATGACAGCACCCAGAGTTGTGTACATTTTGGGCGCCCATTGATCTAGGTTTTTGTTCTTCAGCTTTCGAATGGAGTACACCGCCTGGAGCCATCCGTCGAAGCGACTGTCGAACACGGCTGGTTCCAAGGGGCAAGGCGTTGATGTCGTGATGGTGTCACGGAAGATGGCGCGGCAATCTCCATGTGTTTCATCCAGTTCTGCACTGACCAGTTCGTCCCATTCGAGAAACGTTTCTCTCATTTCGATGACATTTTCAAAGAGTTCAAGCACCCCCTTGGCCAGCGTTCCGAACAAGTCAATTCAATTCAATTCAGGCCCAGAATTGAATTGAATTGAGATTACAAGGGTAAGATTGAATTGAATTGAGATTGACT